>CM035796.1:34742520-34800020 GCA_020466265.1 Siphamia tubifer
TTTATTTAACTTAGTTTAACAACAGTAACATTTCTCATTACTTACTAGTTGATGACTGTTTACTAACACCACGAAGAAGAACTGTTTACATTACCAGTGAACTGAGGTGCGCTTCATTTACATATGCTGTTGTGCCGCCCGGGCGGGTAAACAGTTTAAACCATAGATATTGTAACAGCCCCGAAATATTATTGATGTTTGTTTGGTGTGATTGTGACGACTGTAACTGTTTATCCTGAAATAAAAAGTCGGTGAGACCAACTCTCCGTCCATTTCCTGGATCCAGTAACGATACAATATATAAACTCAGGAAAAAGTGGAGGGTATGAAATCATCTGGTTGGAGAAGTGGGGGGGTCGCAACAGCCCCATCCCCCACAGGTGTGACACCCATGAACAGGATTACATACTAGAACAAGAAAACACAGGTTCCATTGGAAGGTTTTGAGGATTGAATTAAGCAAAGAATAAATAAATAAATAAATAAATAAATAAATAAATAAATAAACAGTAGCCTACCTTTTGACTAACTAAATCTAAATACAGTATTAGAAAAATAAAATATTAAAAAGTCTACCTATAATGGGAGCATTATATGATATCAACAGAGGTGGAAAATAACTAATTAAAAGTACTTACTTACTGTACTTAAGTAGATTTTTTTTTTACGTATCTGTACTTTACTTGAGTATTTATTTTTCTGGTACTTTACACTCTTGACATTCTCAGAATAGACTCATTACTTTTTTCAAATTAAACAGATGTGACAGAAAGTCAGTGACTGTGACTTTATATATTATACTTATATGATTATTATCTCACAATTTTGACTTTTTATCTCATCATTTGGACTTTTTTAATCTTCAAATTATGCATATTTTATCTCATGTTTATAACGTTTTTTTTAAAAATCTCATGATGACTTTTTTTTTTTAAATCTCAATTGTTTCAATTTGTTTTTCATTTTTCTACATTTCCACAAAAACTGTGACCTGATCAAACACCATTTCAACACAGTAACTCACTTTTAAAGAGTTTAATTTTTATGTATTTTTCATGGTAAAAAACACTTTTACTTTTGTACTTTACTACAATTGAGAATTTTACTTAAGTTGAGGAGTTGAATCAGTACTTCTACTTTTACCATAGTATTTTTTCCACATACTTCTACTTAAGTACAGAATGTGAGTACTGTGAACACCTCTGGATATCAATAGTAATGTTTCCAAAAATGCACAGTAACATATTTTGACGGAATAATGTGAATTTGTAGATTATTGTTCATTTTGGCTGATGCTCATTTTGACAGAACACTGGGATATTTGATGGACGTATCAGCAAATCAATCATTGTAAAGATGATCAGATGATCAGTGGCCGGAGTTTTCCTCTGGTTCCACCCTCAAGAATGGACTAAAACTTTTTTTTTTTTGCAAACATTCTATTTTAGTGCATGATATGGGATTGTGAAGAGGTTTTCAAGCAATATGGTAAAAAACAAAAAAAATTCCAAAAAAAGATCTCCCACCCCACATTTAAGCACAGAAATCTTGTATTAAGCAGAAAAAATATGTTACACTGGGAAATAAAATTTTATTCTTTCTTTTTATTCTTTTATTTAAAAAAATATCTTGAATTAGGCAAAATTAATAATCTTTCATTAAGCAAAAAAATAATTGAATGAAGTTAAAAAAGAGCAATTAAACAAAAAAATGCAAAAAAAAAACCCTTTCTTGAATTAAGTTAAAAAAAAGAGATGAAATAAGAACAAATATATATCTTGACTTAAGCAAAAATAATAACCAAAACAAACTAAATTTTAATCTTGATATAAGAAAAAATATCTGTACTTTATAGTCCTTACATTTATAGAAATGTTTGTATTATTAAAAAAAATTATTAATTAAGCAAAAAATAAAAAAAATAAATGAATATAATATAAATTAAAATAAAAAAAATTTGAATCAAGGAAAATATTTTAAAAAATCTTCCAGTGGAACCAGTGAAACAAATTTTGTTCAGATGTTTTACATCATATTTTCCAGATTTGTTGTCTATAAAACAGTTGTAATATGTCACTGAAAGCAAAAAACTAAGCAAAAAAACGAATTAAGCAATATTGATATTGAATTAAAAAGGGGGAAAAAATCTTGAATTAAACAAAAAATATCTTGAATCACGCGAAAAAAAAATTTAATTAACCAAAAAAATTAAAAATAAATAAATAATCTGCCAAAAAAAGTGAAAATATTTTGGGTCAGATTTCTTAAGTAAAATTTTCCAGATCTATTATCTATAAATAATCTTTTATATATGACTGAAAAGTTCCTCTTTAGTTGATTCTGTCTGATTTTAAGTTTGGTTCATCAGATTTATATTTATATTTATTTATGAACCAGTAGGAGGCGCTGTGATCAGTAGTGTTTTCTAGAATCACTTCTAGTAAATGATCCATATATAAATGTGTGTATGTGCTCTCACACCCCCTGTGTTTATCACATGTACACTTTTGGGATTTTAATTAAAGTGCTCTGTTGGGGGTTTAGATTTCTGTGAAAATCATCACTCACTAGTTTAATGACTTTGTACTTTATAAAGTGTAAACTCTGAAGAACAGTGGGGGTTTGAGAGCAATAAAGAAGCTACAGATTTTAATAGAACTTCATTAAATAATAAAGGTCTAATCCCAGAAATAGACTGGTAATATATTCACAATTAGAAATACACACACACACACACACACACACACACACACACACACACACACACGCACGCACACGCACACGCACACGCACACACACACGCACACACACACACTTAAATGTCTCATGAGGGCCAAGTTTGTAATGAAGTTGTCATTGGGTAGTGAGAGTAAACACATCCTTTTAATAAAAAATAAATAAATAAAATATTAATCATAAAATCATAACATTTTAAAACTAAACTAAATTAAAAGAAGAAAAAATAAAAATGAATGAATAAATGAAAATATTTTAAACTAAAATAAATAAAAATAAATAATAATGATAATAATAATAATAATAATAATAATAATAATAATAATAATAATAATAATATATTATTATTATTATTATTATTATTATTATTATTATTATTATTATTATTATTGTTATTATTATTATTATTATTATATGTTTTTTTAAAATGTTATAAATAAATGAAAAAAATCAAAAAAAATTTTTTTTCAAAAATACAGAAAAATAAATAATAATAAAAAAATAAACCTATTTTCAAACCTTTGAAAAATACATGTTTCACTTTACACCTGTGTCCCTCATGCTCTATGGGGACTTCCAGAAAAAAACTAAACAAATTAATGTATTTATAGGGCCACATCATTTCTATTTTACTAGTTGGGACCTTTATTTATATTTAACGCCTGTGGGGACCTGAATTTGTAAACATATCAATGTCCCCATAAATATAGGAATACACACACACACACACACACACACCCTGATTTCCATGTCTCATGAGGACTTTATAATCATCACTTGTAGGTAAAGTAGCCACAGTGAGCGTAAACACATCTTCCACCCCCCAAAAAAACTGAACAAAATTTAAAAAAAAAACACATCATGAAATTTTCATCAAGATCCATCCATAACTTTTTGAGTTATCTTGCTAACTTCTATAGATACTGGAAAAAAATACAAAATATTTAAAACCCTGCACTACCTCTACCTGTCCACGAGGTGTCATCAGTGGCTGTTACTGCCCTGATGATCACATGACTGTCCCTGTTATCTGTTTACCTACACACACACACACACACGCACACGCACACGCACACGCACACACAATATGTGTGTGTGTGTGTGTGTGTGTGTGCATGTTAGCATGTTGACATTAGCTGCAGCTGTATTTGGACCCACAGAAAATTTCCAGTCACAGAAAATGTGAGTGGAAATACATTTAAATCCTTATGTTGTGTTCAAATATACGATCACTGGAAAATATGTATATATGTTTTTTGGGGTTTTTTTTTTACCTCATAGTATTGTTTTTGAGTCTTTTTTGTTTGTTTCTTTTTCAGCAACTTTACACAAAAACTACATTTTAATTTTTTAATACAAATGAATTATTAATTAAATAAATAAGGAAAATTTAAATTAAAATAAAATAGTAATAAAATAGTTGCAGGGCCTGTAATGTGACTATTGCTCATGCAGCTCCACTGTTGTGTTTTTCCATCTGAGTGGCTTTGAAGGACACAGTCACATCCAGAGAAACTCAACACACTTGATAATTACTTAATGGTTTTAATCAGCACAAGGCGACTGAGTGCAAAGTGGACGTGGTTGTAAATTCATCAGAGTTTTAATGTGGGCACTTGAGTGGAAAAAAAAATCTGGCAGAACACATGAAATGTGTGTTCTACAAATGAAATGAAGATGGAAGCTGAATGGAAATTAAATTAGGTCTGTCAACATTAATGCATTAATGCAGATTAATGCATCAGCATGAAAAAATATAATTAAATGGAACAATTGTTTACAGTTGTTTTGGTGAAACTGCTGAACATGTTAGTTGCATATATATATATATATATATATATATATATATATATATATATATATATATATATATATATATGATATTGTATTGAAAAAAAAATAGTTGTTTCCTCTGTATTTTAGAAGAGTTTAGAAAAGTTGTTTTTAATTTTTCATAGCTTTATCAATTTATTTTTGTGGATTTTAGCACTTTTTTTTGGTATATTTTTTCTTTTCTTTATTTTTTTTTGTGTTTCTCTGTGTACTTCTGTGTATTTTATGGGAAATTTGAGTACCAAAAAAAAGAGAGAGAGAGAGAGATAGAATAGTTGTTTTAATGATGATTAATCAAAATTAATTGATGGGACTCATTAACAGAAATAATGAATCGATGTACAGGGATGAGGTGAAAGACCTTAAGGCTGGTGCAGTGACAACAACCTGCTGCTCAGTGTGGAAAAAACAACGGAGATGATCATGTACTTCTGGGGGTCACACACTGAGCATGCTCCCCTCAGCATTAGCGACTGCACAGTGGACAGAGTGGACAATATCTAGTGCAGTTTTAACTGGAGCTGAGCTGGAATAAGAAACACCTCAGTTTATCAAGTGGGCTCTTCTAAATCCAATTAATTTCAAGTTCAACTATTGAAAATTAAAGCACAACAAAACAATAAAAAGTAAAACAAAAATAGGTCCAAAAATAATAACAGGAATAGTTAATAGCTTTGTTCATAGTGTCCTTTTTGAACCACTAAACTTATTTTATATTAGAAATATCACAAGGCACATGACCAAAGAAAAACACCACAAAAAGTACATTTATTGAAATATATTAATTTACATATTCAGAGTGTGTGTGTGTGTGTGTGTGTATCAGTGTGTGTGTGTGTGTGTGTGTGTGTGTGTGTGTGTGTGTATCAGTGTGCGTGTGTGTGTGTGTGTCATAGGTCAAAGTTGATTGCTGCTGATTGTCTCCACCTGCAGCAGGTGGAGTGGACCATGTTATAGGGGTTTACACACACAGTAATAATAATAAATAGTCATGTAGATTTGTGTGAATGGTAAATAAATATATATATATAAATAAATGGTCATAGTATTTTAGGAGAGAATACAATAACTTGTGTTGTGAGGGGACGACAAAGTTAATTAATTATTATGTAATTATTTATTTATTTTATAATAATGGTCTATCCTGGATGGGTGGAGTTCTGGGGGTTTAAAAACAGGGTGAAAAGCCCAAGACTAAGTTCTGTCTGATGATCTGGAATGACTGCTAAGGAGGAGCGGAAATTAACTAAGTTAATACTTAGTTTTACTTAGTTTTTGTTTAATTATGGTATTTTTTTCTTTGTGTGAGTAGCTACTCATGTCATGTGTGTGTTTCTGTGGGTATATGTCCTATGTTCTATAATGTATTTATAGTTAAATGTCACAGTATAGGACTGTGAACATACAATAACCTTTAATACTCTGTATGTAGTGTCATACTGTTGTAAAGATGAGTCTGTTTATAACCTGTTTATTACTTTTATGTGTGGGATTCATTATGTATTGCATGTTATAGGTTCATGTTTATTAATGGAATGTTTTGTTTACTTTAAGCATACTGGTCTGCATGGGCGTCGCACCAGTGGGGGATGGGGGTGTTGTGACACTCCCTCTTCTCACACCAGCTGATTTAACCCCCCCCCACTTTTTTCTGAGTTTATATATTGTATCGTTACTGGATCCAGGAAATGGACAGAGTTGGTCTCACCTACTTTTTATTTCAGGATAAACAGTTACTGTCGGTAGCAATCACACCAAACAAACATCAATAATATTTCGGTGCTGTTAAAATATCTATGGTTTAAAGTGTTTATCCGCCTGGGTGGGACAACAGCATATGTAAATGAAGCGCACCTCAGTTTGTTTGGGCGAAATGTAAACAGTCATCAACCAGTAAGTAATGAGAAATGTTACTGTTGTTAAACTAAGTTAAATAAACTATGTCTTGTTCTGTGACATTTACCCTAAGACAGTGGTTCTAGAACTTTTTTTCACTGATGTTCCCCCTGAGAAAAATATTTTTAGTCGTCTCCCCTGACATGGACAAAACATTTTTTGTAAGAAAGAGGAACAGTGTCTGAATTTGTAAATCCAAACATATATTAGTTTTTGTTTATCTCATTATTTTGACTTTTTATGTCATTATTTTGACTTATGAATTGAATAAATGTTTGAGGAAAAACACATTTTTATTATTTTCAGCCATATATTACTTTTTGAATATAAAAAAGTTACCATTAATAGATAATCGTTTGTTAATTTTCCGATGCTAGATGATGATGGATAAAGTTTGCTCATGTGCCACCCCCACATTTTAAATAGCTGTTACGCCCCTGCTGGTCTGCCTCTGGTTAATTGCCACCTTTGCTTAATTTTACTTTCTTACCTTTGCTCACTTACTGTGCTTGTATCTTTGACTTTTCTTACACATTAATTAAACTGTATCACTGCATCTGTAAATGAATGAGCATCTACCATCTTTTAACTTTAGGAAGTTTAGTGCCTGTTCTAACATTCTGCGTTTCTAGAAGCTTCTCCAGCTGCTGTTCGACAGTAAAGTTCTGCAGAGGGTCAGGGGTGTTCCTCTCCCCTCTGTCTTAGAACTGTTCCAGAGCTCCTGCAGGACCAGGGTTACTGAACATGGTCCAGGACTCCACACATCCTCTCTATAAACACGTCCAACTGCTGCCATCAGGAAAAACTGTTCCGGAACATTTACTGCAGAACCACCAGACTGATTAACGGCTTCATTCCACAACCTGTCAGAATGTTGAACTGCTGATATGATCACACTTTACTGTGTATGAGTTTGAATTTTAGTATCTTTTAAATCAATTTTAGTATTTTTGATGAATGTTGGTATTTTTTTTTAAATTAATTTTAGGGTTTTAAATTTTGTGGTTGAGAGGGTGAATGCATGGATGGTGTATGTACAGCAAAATGACAATACACTTGATAAAGTTAATCTGATTAAACATTTTTAACACAATGAAATGGAACAGTTGTTTTCAGTTTTGTTGAAGGTGTTTATTAAACATGTTAGTTACATTTTTATCCATATTTTTTGTTTTTTTTTTCTCCTGTATTTTAGAAGAGTTTTTGAATATTGTGAATTTTTCATTGCTTTATTACAAACCAACCCTGTGGTTAATCTGATTAAAAATATTAATCATTTGACAGCTCTAAACTAAATAAAGCCCAAAATGAGAAAAAGAGAGAAGTGAAATTTATATATAATTCTATAGAAAATCAAACATGCTCTAATTACTTCCAAATTCTCTCAGTCATGGACATTCTAAACATTTGAGAATTGCCTGTAAATGTTTGATGCCTTAAAAATGCCCTTTTTTTTTTATTTACTTTTTTATATGTATTTTGTTTGCTATGTTCACATCTAATTTTTTATTTTTTTTTGTCCTTCAAAGGTGACCCATTATGGTGTGTATATATGTATGGTACCTGTTTTGTTTGTATTTTGTATAATGAGCAATAAATTGTATTTAAAAAAAACCCCAAAAACTTCCAAATGTGTAGATGTAGGAAAAGGTTTGGTATCGATCTGAGGAATTTTAATTTCTGAATATAATGGATTATTGGTGAAAAACAGGAAAAATGGCTAAATAAAAAATGTAATATAACGAACGGTGATAAATCATTTTGGAAGGTGACACTGAAGTAAAACAGAGTCTTTATGGGTTAAATTAATTTATATTGTTGAATACACTTTTTTTTTTACTAAATGTATATTTTTGAGGTAAATTAAGAGTTGGGTCGACTTTTGTACAGGTTATTTCTGCTCCATTACATCTGTATTGTACATTAGGTTTTTTTTTAAGGGCTTGCGTCACTGAATTTAATGGATGAGTCAAATTAAATACAAGAAAATAGATGATTTTTATTCAGATTGCAATATAATAAATGGTGATAAATTTAGCAAAGGTTTGAATATAAAGGACAAATCATTTGCTGACACTAAAGTAAACCTGTGTTTGAGTTAAATTAGTTTAGTTTGTAAGATTTTCTTTTAATTAAATATGTATATATTTTTTTTGTCAAATTAGTTTTACTACTGCACGGGTTATTTCTGCTCCTTTATACTTCTGTTGTAGTTTTTATTCCACTACTTGACTTTTTTTTTCACTGTTAAATTTAATAACCTTTGGATTTTTTGGAGTTTTAATGAACATCTCATCACACTAGGAAAAAAAAACTCAAAGTAAAGTAATATTACAATAAGTGGCGATAAATCACTTATAATGGTTAAATATAGAGGAAAATCATTTGAAAGTTGACACAAGGTCTTTATGGAGATTAAATTACTTCATATTGTAGGATTTTTTTTCTAATTAAATATCTTCATTTTTGAGGCAAATTAGTTAGTTTTATTATTATAAAGGTTATTTCAGTGAATTAAATATAAAAAAAAATCTTGATTTAAACTGAAAAGAACAATAATATTACACTAAATGAAGAATTTATCTGAATTTAATGCATAATCCATCAACTAAATATGGGAAAATAAATGCATTTTAATGGGAAAAATGCCAAATTTAGAGGCTAATATTAGAATAAATGGTTGAAATATATAGAGAAAAGTCCCAGGGGTTCATAGCAGAACCCATATAGATCATTCCATCAGTTTCACAGTTTGGAACATGAGGAGGTTCCTGCTCATGTTCTGCTGTTGGACTTTTTCAGACGTATTCAAGTGTTGGTTTTTGGACGTTTGGAGTCAAATACAAAAAGATAGATTCAGGTTTGGGAAAATATCATCATATTTTGGAAGATGTGACTAAATTAAAAGTAAAGTTTCCTAAAAGCTGCTGCATATGTGACACCAGTTCTGTTCTGTTCTAGTATGTTCTATTTTATTATGTTCTAATCTAATCTATTTTGTTTTATTTGGTAGTGTTCTGTTCTGTTCTGTTTCATTCTGTTCTGTTTGGTTCTATGCTGTTCTATTTGGTTCTGTTTTATTTGGTTCTGTTGTGTTCTATTCTAATCTAATCTATTTTTTCTGTTTTGTTTTATTCTAATCTAATCTATTCTTTTCTGTTTTGTTTTATTCTGTTCTGTTCTAATCTAATGTGTTCTGTTCTATGATTCACTTGCAGCTCACTTTAATATTTGCATTAAAATATTGAAGTATTAAAGTATTCAGATTCCTGGGCTGCTGTGTCTCTATTACTGTATAAACATATTATTTATTCTGACAGCTGCATTCATGTTATATTTATTGTCTTTATTTTACTTTAAAAGTGTTCTTCTTTTTCTTTCTAACTCACTTTTTATTGGTTTTCTTTTTCACCCATTACACAATTTCCAGTAATACAACAGAATAGAAAAAAACAAAACAACTAATAATAATAATAAAAAAGAGGAAAAACCGTGTGTGTGTGTGTGTGTGTGTGTGTCTCATTTAAATATAGACATGAATATATTACTATTTGACAAGAAGACAATATAGACTATTATATGTATTTATATAATATATGTATGTTTTAGTTGAGTTTGATTTTTAGTTTGTACTAATATGAGAGTTTTGATACTAATCTAATTGAGTTTTATTATATTATACAAAGGAATAAGAATATGTTATAGTGGTATTGTTCTTCTTTTTAAATAAAGGTGGGAAATAACTAAGAATAAGTACTTTGTTACTGTACTTAGTTGATTTTTTTAGGTATCTGTATTTTACCTGAGTACTTATTTTTCTGCCAACTTTTTAAATTTGACACCCTACATTGTGGTATAAATATGTGTACATTATACTCCTTACATTTATATAAATATTTGTACTTTATACTCCTTATATTTACAGAAATATCTGTACTTTATACTCCTTACATTTATATAAATATCTGTACTTTATACTCGTTATATTTATATAATTATCTGTACTTTATACTCCTTATATTTATATAAATATCTGTACTTTATACTCGTTATATTTATATAAATATCTGTACTTTATACTCCTTATATTTATAGAAATATCTGTACTTTATACTTGTTATATTTATAGAAATATCTGTACTTTATACTCGTTATATTTATAGAAATATCTGTACTTTATACTCCTTACATTTATATAAATATCTGTACTTTATACTCGTTATATTTATATAATTATCTGTACTTTATACTCCTTATATTTATATAAATATCTGTACTTTATACTCCTTATATTTATAGAAATATCTGTACTTTATACTCGTTATATTTATAGAAATATCTGTACTTTATACTCGTTATATTTATATAATTATCTGTACTTTATACTCCTTATATTTATATAAATATCTGTACTTTATACTCCTTACATTTATATAAATATATGTACTTTATACTCGTTATATTTATATAATTATCTGTACTTTATACTCCTTACATTTATATTAATATCTGTACTTTATACTCCTTATATTTATATAAATATCTGTACTTTATACTCCTTACATTTATATAAATATCTGTACTTTATACTCCTTATATTTATATAAATATCTGTACTTTATACTCCTTATATTTATATTAATATCTGTACTTTATACTCCTTACATTCTCAGAATAGACTCATTACTTTTTCAAACTAAACAGATGTGACAGTATGAAAAATAAGTCACTTCAGAGGAAAATCATTGGAGAAGAGAAACTGTGACTTTATATATATATATATATATATATATATATATATATATATATATATATATATATATATATATATATATATATATATATATATATATATATATATATATATATATATCATAATTATAACTTTTATCTCACAATTGTGATGTTTTAATCTCAGAATGTTGACTCTTAAACTCATGATTATGTGTTTCTTATCTTCCATACCCACTAAACTGAGTAACTGTGACCTGATAAAACACATTATCTACACAGCAAGTCACTTTAAAAACTTTATTTTTTCATACTTTTGAAATGTTTATGATTTTTCGTGGTTATATAAATATTATTTCATCCATGAAAAAACGATTACTTTTGTACTTTATAATTGAGAACTTGTACTTTTTTTATTATTATTATTTTTTTTTTTTACTTTTGCTTCAGTAAAGGAGTTGGAACAGTCCTACTTTTAGGTACCAGAGTATTTTTTCATACAAGTAGCTGTACCACGTCTGCTTTTAACCCATAAAGACTCAAACATCCACCAAAAGCATCTAAACAGTTGATTCAAAAATCCTATCAATACTTGTAAATAATTCTTGTAAAATACAGTTCTTCATCTTTTTATGTTCATCAGATTTGACCTATTTGGATGTTCAGAAGCTCTGTAGTTACCGTGGAAACAACATCATCAAACCCATGGCGTTGGTGTATGGACACGCTGGGTTTATGTTCTGTTAATGAGAGGTTTTACTGGAAAATGTCATGATGTATTCTGTTTCTGATACAATAATGTTTGAATTTACGAACATTTACATGATCGGTTAAATAAATGCAGGTAAATACCATGATTTACACTGGAAAAAAAACATATAATTCAGAGGATAATATTAGAATAAATGCTGATAAATCAGTTGTGTATGGGTAAATACAGAGAACGGACACAAAAATAACCTTTTTTAATCAATTCAGCATCATTTATTCTGATATTATCCTCTATATTTTGCATTTTCACTGTATATTATGTCATTTTCTATACATTATTGCCATTAAACTTCCACTGGTTAAATATTTGACACAGTCTATCCTGCATGTTTGAGTTTTTCTGCATAATGTATCCATTTTTCTCCCATGAATCAGACACATAACGGTCACAGTTGTTCATTTGTGTATCCTAATAATATTTTGCTGTGTTTATCCTATCCGGACCCATTCATGCTGCGTTTGTGTCACTCACGTAAACATTGTTTTTGACCTTGTATCGAGTCAAACCTGCATGTATGTGAATTTAGTCACAAAAAATAGGTTGTATTTATGTTTTGGTGATTCTTGTTTTTTTTTTTTTTTTCTTGGAACACTATATTTGCAGGTCTATTCACAAGTTCAAAGGTCAACTACCTTTAAGCCATAAAGACACAGTGTGCCTTTTTTTGTGTGTCAGTTCCCAAATTAATATTTCACTACCCTTCTGTAATCGGCTTATTACTATTCATTATAGTATTTTCTTTTTGTATTTTATGGTCAGTATATTTTGGGGGTGAAAATCAGGAATTTTCCTACATTTATTTTAGTGATCATTTAAATGTTTATAAAGTTTTTATATCAAAACTAAAAATAGCCTGGTGTTGGCCTGAAGGCCTAGTGTCCCCCGTTGCACATGTGACAAAAAGTAAAAGTACGAATTATCATTGAACTTGAGCAAGGTCTTCATGAGAGGCATATGTGGTGTGAATATAGTGATCTTCTATCAAAGCTGTCGAAAGTTATTGAGAGGACAGTGTTCCCAGACAGACGGACGGATGGACGAACAGCTTTTCTATGTCCCCTGCTGTGGTGGACAATAAAAGTGACTACATGTACGGTAGTTAGCTAATGACATATACTGTTGCTAGCTAACCATGTGTACTGTAGTTAGCTAATGACATATACTGTTGCTAGCTAACCATGTGTACTGTAGTTAGCTAATGACATATACTGTTGCTAGCTAACCATGTGTACTGTAGTTAGCTAATGACATATACTGTTGCTAGCTAACCATGTGTACTGTAGTTAGCTAATGACATATACTGTTGCTAGCTAACTGTGTGTTTTATTTGTTTTTAGAGTTAACAAGCTGAATACAGGGTTCTGGATAGAATCAAACAATGACATAACAGTTTTCCTCAAAAAAAAAAAAAAAATTGAATCCCCTTTATTTTACAGGTACTTTTACAGTTTATACCAGTAGATGATGTTGGTAGATCATGAATGTTTGGGTCTTTATTTATGTTTGTATCTAAACATGCAAATAATCTACAGAATAGTTGGATTAGCTCATTAAATCGGTTAGCTTAAGCATTAGCCTGCTAAAAAAAATCCACATTTAGACCAAGAATTATACACAAAAGATGTGATCTTACTTATTTTATTCTATTTCATCCCTATTTTAATCTATTTTACTGTTGTTGAATGTGATTTCTTATTTACCCATAATGCTTGATTTTACTTTTAACCTAGGACTGCACTATTTCTTTTGTACGTCTGTTAAGAAATAACAGATAAATAACTTTTGAACCTTTGAACTGTTTTGATAATTAAGTATTTCAGACTGAATTAGTGACTTCCTGTTGCATGTGCATTTCTTTGGGAGTGTCTAAATGTACATAATTAACCGTTTAACAGAATTATCCCCACAGTAGCTGAACAAGTTTGTGCAGTTTGTCACTAAAAAGAGTGAAACATGTGGCCATGGGCGACTCTGCTCTGTTGTTTCCGACTTGAACACATCTGTGGTATGTGTAACCTTGGTGTGTATGTTTAGTGTGAATGTGATTTACGGATGTGTTGAGAAAGAATGTGCTGTTTTGTAATTCGTCTCATGAACTGTGTGTCATTTTTCCTGCTGTGGACCCAAGGTTAGAGTCAAACTGTGCGTAAATGTAACAATGTATGAACACAGTCATACTACTGTTCTTATATAAAGTCACAATGATGACTTTACCTCCGCCAAGGATTTTGGTGAGGGGGAGGTCAAAATAACTCAAAATCTTATAGATGTATTTTGATGACATTTTCAGGAGGTGTTGGGACTGTCCCAAAGAACAAATGTTTAAATTTTGGTGGTAATCTGGAAGAGATCCCAGATTCTGGATCACTTTGAAATTTTACATTGCGGTAAATGAAGAATACATTTCAAAGTGATCCAGAATCTCTTTCGGATCATCATCAAAATGGAATAATTTGTTCCTTGTGACACCCCCAACACATCCTGAAAATGTAATCAAAATCCATCCATAGGTTTTTGAGTTATCTTGGCCCTTGATGACATTTACAGGGTAGGTTGGTAATGGGGAGATTGATTCTGGATCACTTTGAAATGTATTCACCATTAACTGCAATGTAAAATGTCAAAGTGATCCAGAATCTCTTCTGGATCACCCCCAGAATTGAATAACTTGTTCCTTGTGATACTCCCAACACATGACATCCTGAACCCCCCCCCCCCAGATCTACCCATTACTAACAACTACCTGTAAATTTCATCAAGATTCGTCCATAACTTTTTGTGTTACCTTGCTAACAGACACACAGAAAGACAGACAGACAAACTCTGACAAAAACATAACCTCCTTGGTGGACCTCTCTTCATTTGAAGGGGGGAGGTCTGCCTTGGCAGAGGTTTGTACTCTCAGAGTGCTTTTCTAATTTTTTTAAAACATTTTATTTTATTGCACTGACAGTAAAAAAAAAATAAATTAAAACGCATTTTAATTTTGTGAGAGACAACAGTTATGTTTTAATTAATGTGTTTATATGTATGTATAGGTGTGTGTAAGTATATCTGTGTGCGTTTGTAGGTATGTGTATATGTAAGTGTATATATTTATATATGTATGTATATATTGTGTCCAGGTATGTATGTTCAGTGTATGTGTGTATATATATATATATATATATATATATATATATATATATATATATATATATATATATATATATATATATATGTGTGTGTGTACATATATATGCGTATACATGTGTGTATGTATATATGTATGCGTATGAATGTGTATTTACATATGTATGGTCTTGGAAGATCGTTATTGTAATTAATTTCTAGGGAAAAGGGAGGGGGGTTTATAAGCTATGCTTCTTCTCACTCCTTTTCGAATATGTATTATGTGTTGTATTTTTGTATTTTCTTTTTTGTTTTGTAAATTTGTTTTGGCTGTATTTATATTTCTTTATTTTGTTTATTTACTTATTTTCCTTTTTTTTTACATTCATATTTGAAATAAATCTATAAAAAAAATAATATAAAATTGTTCGAGGGTAATGACACAGTTAAACACCACCATAGTAGTGTCTGAAAGGTTTTCAAATGAGTTCACTATGTAGTGCACTGCATTTATTTTACCTGTGTAGGAGGTGAGTTGATGATTTGTGACACAGCCAGAGTCTAACATTTTAAGAGGGAGTCAGTTGTCTATTAAACATGTCCAGCTGAGTTGACATTTTTGTAACTCCATAAAAAAAGGTTAATAATAAGTATTTCAGTCACATTACCTTTTTTAATGTTTATTTTATCTTATTTTTTCCTTTAAGAGCTAAAACTTTTGCAAAGGGGTGAGATTACTGGTAACTGGCACCACTTCTTGTTCTTAAAAAACCTGTTGTATTCATTTAGCTTCATACAGTACACAGATCATCCACCAGGGGGAGGAGTTTGTTCACCACAAACTGACCCCATTCTCCAAACTTAACTTCACCATATTTAGGTACACCCAGGTTTCATGCACCCATGTCCACATTAGCCTCATCTTATGGTGTTCTCGTGCTTTGGTTATTTATAAATCACATGCGTGGAATATAATTACAGTGGGACTGCGATGAATTATAATCTGTTAGCAAATAGGATCAAAGCTGGACAGTGAAGGAGCAGGTACTGTAATGAGGCCGAGTCCTGAGAGAGGAAAGCTGTGACTGGAATGACAACAGGAAGATGCTCACACTGATAACACTGCCCTAAAGTAACTGCTTCATAGATTATATATGATAAATGTCAAGTGTGTTAATGAGGTTAATTTGCAAAACAAATGACAAAAGTGATGTTTTCACTGGTACAAATATGCAGCTGAAAACAAAAAGCAAGAAAAAAAGATTAATATAAGATGTTTTTGCTCTAATTAAGAAATAAATGAATACATTTTGAGTAAATAAAAACATCTTGAATCAAACAAACAAAACAAAAATCTGATAGTTTTATGTTTAGTTGAAGTTTTATTTCAAGACTTTTTTTTTTGCTTAATCCATTATTTATTGATTTATTTTGCTTAATTCAAAGGAAAAAAATCAAACGAGTGAAAATGAAGGTTAAAGAATCACTTTAATTGTTTAACATTATCAGAATTTATGATTCTAAGATTCTTTTTCTTAATTAAAGATAGATTTTTTTAAACTAAATTCAAGATTATTTTTGCTTTATTCAAACAGTTTTTTTCAAGGATTGCTTTTGCTGTATTCATCTTTATTCATTCATTATATTTTATTTCTTCTTCCTATTATTATTATTTTGTTTTTAATATTTCATTCAAGCAAAATAAAAATCTGATATGAATCATATTTTCCAGATGTATTGTCTATAAATCAGTTTTTATATCTTACTATAAACTTCCTCTTTAGGTGATCCTGTCTGATTTTAACCCTTTAACACCAAACGTGTTCAAGGTTTTGAATTCCTACATGATCAGTGTCATTTTTTTAAATTATTATTTTGGCTTGAAAACCCTGATGTATTCATTTAGATCCATGTAATACACAGATCCACCACCAGGGGGAGAAGTTCATTGACTAGAGGACTTTAGTGACAAGACAAGACTGTCATTAATGAGGAAGGAGGAAGAACTGGGACCATTGAAGAAAAAATGAATTAACTGTTTATTAGACATGTTTGTGTTTGTTCTGAAATAATAATATTTGAGCATTAGACTCAAATATGACACAATTAAAAGTCACGAATGGAAATGTATTTACTTTGGGTTATTCAGGCTCTGGTTTTAAAGTACTGGAATGTTCTGTCAGTGTTTTTAATGGTTCAGGCTTTAAAGGGTTAACATATGCTGAGGATGCACATTTATATTAAAGGGTGTGAAAACAATATAGTGTGGAAACGCATGCTTTTATTTCCGTATTTTTTTACCCAGTTCTCTCTCGTGTGTGTGTGTGTGTGCGCGCGCGCGCGTGTGTATTTTCTGCGCAACCATTAACACTTTCTTTTTCTTTTTTTTTTAACACATTTATTCTGTAACTCACACTATTGTTGGTTGAATTTCCGCAACGCAGCCTTTTCTTTACATGGAAGTAGTACGTGTTGAATAATAAATCATAAATAATGAATAATGAATAGTGCTTCTAATTGTATCGTTTCCGTATCCGTAATGTCAGGAAAGTCACAGAAAGAAGAATAAATAAATACAATATCTGATTTCCAGTTGTAATGGATTAGCTTTTACGCACGTTTCAAGTGGGACGTTCCCATTTTTCCTACAGCACCTCAAGGCGTCATTGTTACTGGTGAAAAGCCCCTCAGAGATCCCTCCTCCTCCTCCTCTTCCTCCTCCTCCTCCCTCCTCCTCCTCCTCCTCCTCTTTTCTCTCTCTCTCTCTCTTTCGGACTCTATTTCACCTGCGCTCCCCTCACAGTCACTCTAACTTGGGTGGGTATCTGTCTGTCGGACTTTCCACGACACTTCCAAACCTGCGACGTCACGCGCGCGGTTTCTACTGGGGTTTTTTTTGTTGTTGTTGTTGTTGTTGTGCGCAGCTCACGTCGGTTTCATCTCCTCATTATTATTTTTATTTTTATATATATAGAAGCTCAACTAAAGAGGTTATCTTCTAATCTACTTTCTAATCAAAAAGGATGGAATCTGCGTCTTTCCTGTTGCTGCTCTCCGTGTGCGCGCGGACACTCCTCCAAGGTAAGTGTCTGTTTCTGTGATTATAAGAATAATAAGAAGAAGAATTTGAAAAATGAAGCTTTGGATCTAGTCGAACTGTTTTCCGGGGCTATGTTTTTTTTTCTCCTCCACAAGCCGGTTTTTAATAGCTGGAAGGGGCAGTAAGTCACACCTGAAGTTGTTGCTCTGGTAATATGACTGTAATCATGATGTAGTGCCATATTTCATCCATGCTTCCGCCGTTTTGCTCATGCTTCCATGAACTGCAGTGAACCACGGAGCAGCCGAACAAGTGCTGCTTTCCAGGCTTTTCCTCCTCCTGTAATCGATGTTTCCACAGAACAAATGTTGATATAATGCACAACTGTTTCTTGTGGTTAAAGGTAAAGAACAGATTTATTGCCCCATGACTGGTTTTTTATTACAAAAATATCAATGACTAAACTGCCAAAGGTGTTGTGTAAACGCCTGTGCTGAAGTTCCACTGAACATCTATATAACATAACATATATAATAAGTGAAAGAAGGTAAAACCAGGGGTGTTTTTGAGTACATAGGTGGCGCTACAGAGCTCATTTTGGCACCAAATGGGTTAAATTTGACATTGTATGCCAATTGTAGTCACTTTTGGAGTATGTTGATGGGATCAAATAGTAGTTTAAAGAGGAACAAGTCTAAAAATAAACTAATTTGGATGAATGCATAACCATACATCCTATCTAAAAAATATTTGCATTTGAGAATTGTGGAGAGTCTTGTGAATGTATAATTAGATAACACGTTGGCAAAAAGTTTTAAATGAATTATGACTTTCAGATATTATATATATATATATATATATATATATATATATATATATATATATATATATATATATATATATATAAAACTAAGGCCATAATTACAAAGTTATGAGATCACTTTTTTGGTTAAAGGACAGATTTATTGCCTCATGACTGGTTTTTATTGTGAAAAAAATCTATGACTAAACTGCCAAGGGTGTTGCATATACGTCTGTGATTAAGTTCCACTGAACATCTATATAATATAATATATAATACTCTGCATAAAGTGAACACAAGTCAAACTTGGGGTGTTTTTGAGTACATAGGTGGCGCTACAGAGCTAATTTTAGCACCAAAGGGGTTCATTTTGTCAAATTTATTCAGTTTTGGAGTATGTTGATAGGATCAAATGGTAGTTTAAAGAGGAAAAAGTCTAAAAATAAACAAATTTGGTTAAATCCATAACCGTACATCAAATCTCAGATGAGTGTTGTGGCGAGTATTGTGATTGTATAGACATGTGACATGTCGGCAAAAAGGTTGAAGTGAAAAATGAGTTTCAAACATCGCAAATTTCCTCGTTTATAAGTAAGGTAATAATTACAAAGTTATGAGATCACTTTTTGGTTAAAGTTAAAGAACAGATTCATCACCTCATGACTGTTTTTTATTAAAGGTGTCATCCTCCATTGCAGCGAATCTGAAGTTTTAGCATTAGCATCTACAAAAGAAGACGGTAGTAACTGCTGCACCAACTGGTTAAAAATGGTGGATCAAACTGGTTCATGTGCTCTCTGTGGAAATAAAGCCCCGTTTTTTTCCCTGCATGTTGTCAGAACAAGCAACAGCACAAAACCTAGCTGGCTGTTACTCTGGTAAAGGTAAACACATACAGTAGAGCGAGAGGGGAGGGGGGAGTGTTTCTTCACACATTCTGAACCAATCAGAGACGCCTCATCACCGTGTCATGGACATGTATGAGGAAGTACCGGTAAACGACGTCAAGTAATTTTTCTACTGTGAAAAAACAACTGGAAACAAAACAATCTGGACTTTTTTTAAATAGAACCAACACACAATGTATTCAATAACAACGGAGAACACAGTAATGTTAATGAAATAACCATGGAATGACACCTTTAAGAAAATATGAACTTCCAAGGGGGTTGCATAAACGTCTGTGATTAAGTTTCACTGAACATCTATATAATATAATATAACATATAATACTCTGCATAAAGTGAAAACAACTAAAACTAAGGGTGTTTTTGAGTGTTTTTTCGTACACAGGTTGCGCTACAGAGCCTATTTTGGCACAGAAGGGGTTAATTTTTTTAATTTAGTCAGTTTTGTATTATGTTGATGGTGTCAAATGACAGTTTAACGTGTAAAATTGTTAATAGAACTAGGTCCTGTGTTATATGGATGTTTTTTTTGTAATTGTGACAAATTTTGCTTTAGTTGTTTGCGATGGTTTGTTTTGTTGTTTAGCATTTGGGTGTTTTTGTAATTGTTGGAACTGCAGTGTAAAGACAATAGTGTTGGGTGTGGACTCCAGGAAGAAGAGTGATGACTGAAACTGAACTGACATCCAAATATGTGAAATGAAATGAAATAGTGCAAAGTCAAACACCTTATTAACCCATAAACACCCAATGAAGCACAAACAACCAGAACCATCTACTGATCTAAAGTGTTTAATACCTGTTCATCCAATAATATTATCAACACATATCAATAATTGGTGTAAAATACAGTTACTCATCTTTTCATGATCAACATTCAACATTAATTCCCCAGTAAAACCCATGAATTAATAACAGTGGATAAAATTAACAAATGTCAATAAAAAAAATTAACAACAAAATATGAAATAATGTGTGCAAAAATAAGCCCAAAAAAAAAAATTAAAATAATAAAAAAGGCAACAAAATGAACAAAAACTGCACAAGCAATAAACAAAAATGTATTTTAAAAACAAAAAAAAACAAAGCTGCAAACTAAAGTAATTTTGAGGAAAAAAAAGCAAGTAAAATAATGAATGAAATGATTGATTTTTAATCCATAAAGACCCAAAAAACTGATCTAAACTGTTTAATACCTGTTGATCCACTAATTCTGTCAATACATGAAAATAATTGGTTTAAAATAGTTATTCATCTTTTCATGGTCATCAGATATGACCCGTCTGGATGATCAGAGGCTATGTAGTTACCATGGAAACACTGTCATCTTCTACAACATTCATTCACCAGTAAAACCCATATGACAGTGGGTTTATGTTTAATTTATGAGAGTTTGTGGAAAAGGTAATTTTTCATCAGTTTTCTCTATTTTTTTAGATAATAATCCTCAACTTTAATTTAAGCTTTTATGTCCATATACACAATTAGTCATTTAAATATAGGAAAATTAATAATTTTCATTGAAAAAATGCAAAATAAAACAACCCTCTATAGATTATGTCCTAATAAATTGTAATAAATCGTTAACGAAAAGTTAAATAAACAGAAAAAAAGTTGGTATTGGCTCAAAATGAACATGAGTTAAAGCTGCATAAATTAGTTTTATTCTCATGTGAACTCTTTTATTTTGAGGCGTTTTATTTTGTAGAGTTCTGTGTGCTTTTCAGCAGGAAATATAAAAAACAAACAGGTAGGTAAACTAAATACAGGTGGGTTTACCCTCCACATGCCTCCTGGGCAATTACTTTTAATAAAGCCAACTCCCTGCCCAAACAAACAGCCCCCCCCCCCACACCCACCCCCCAGTAGAATGCAGTGTCACGGTGCTGGTTTTGAACCCTGGGCTGAAGCTTGTGCTCTCTTTATCACATGAGGATTTGTTTGTCATTATTAGTGGATGTGGTTGTTTAAATGTAGCAGTAACTCAAGCCTCTGTTTGTGTGTGTGTGTGTGTGTGTGTGTGTGTGTCATGGGGAAGGGGCTAAAGCAGGACAGACAAAAGGAAATGACAATACCACACACATTTAATCATTTTTCACATCAGTCAGTTGAATCCTCTGAAAATGATGTGCGGACTATTTGTTACCCCCCACCCCCCAAAAAAGGGGGAAAGGGGATTTAGTTTTAACAAATAAAATAAATTAAAAGTTAAAAGATGGCAAAAAATATGAAAGTATATCCATTATGGATTAACATTTATTAACAATACTTACACCAACAGCTAACAAAAATGCACATTCTGAAATCCACCGAATTTGCCTTTAATAGTAAATGAATGAATAAATAAAAAAAAGGAAAAAGATTTGTCATATTGAGGATTGATTCTGATTTATTTAATAGAAAACATGTCATGCAAATATAAAGGCTACATTTCAACTTTATTATACAGATATTTAAATCTATATCCAGACCTGGACTGAACTCTGACATTATCCAAGTTAACAATTACACCGTTTACATGAAAACTTTTTATTCTTATTTAATTCCAACATTATTCCTGTTGTTCTGCACATTCTCCTGGTCTTGTCGCGATGACGCACATATGTGCCAGGTGTGTAGTCCAAATTATTAATGGGTTTTACTCACAAATGAATTGAAACACACATCAATAATTATCATTTATTAAGAGGTAGAACATGTGTGTGATTCAGGGCACATGATACCATTTTAGCATTTTATTTCCCATTAAATACCATTCATTAATTTTATGATCTCAGGCCCCATCAGGCTCCTGGAAGGGGCGGAGACTTAAGCTCCCCATGGTTGATTCAGTCGAGCTGCTGCTTCATAATTATTACAAAAATAAATGCAAACATCACATGTAGTATCTGGTCTAACATGTTGATAGTTGAAATGAAAGTAAAACAGGAAGTGGACACGGTTGTTTCCTTCCAGTAGATATCCTGACTTTAAGTGGCCATTCTGTCCAATCAGAACCGTCTGCACCTCCAGCTCTGAAAAACCAATTAACTAGAGCAGAATACACCCGTTTCCATGGAAACCTTGATACAGAATTAGCATGTCCATGTAAGCATGACGGAAATGGCTTTAATTCTGAATTATTTTATTCCGAATAAATAATTTGGAATTAAAAAACATCATGTAAATGTAGCTAGCACCACTTATTGTAACATGTATAGATTTTCTTTCAAATAAATAAATAAGTCAATATGTTTAACCTGGTGGTCTGCAGGTCCATAATACACTGTGTGTGTTTGTTAGCAACTTTACACACAAACTACTGGACCAATTTCCATGACATTTTCAGGTGATCCAGAATAGATCCCATTAACTCATTGACTGCTGGCCCCCCCAGACCACCAGAGGTTTTAGAGCTGATTTTACAACACTCACAGAATACTGAGTTCTATATTAACATGACAGATGCCAAAAATAAAGTGTAGATTCTGTTCTTTCATCTGTAAAAAAATATGTTTGTAAGCTTTTCAGAGCTCAACTAATTGACAGTAGAACACAGGGTGGTTTCAGCAAAAACACTGGTTTGGACCAAAAAGTGAAGAAAATGAGCTTTTTGTGCAAAGAGTCTTTTCAAACAGATCAGTGAGTTTGACGTCAATACTTATTGATTTAGTGACACTTCAAACATCTAAACAACAGAGAAAGAGAGTTTTGATGGAAAATAATTTTTTTAATTTACAAATAAATTAACCAAATGAACTGGTCTAAACTAAAAATCATTCAGGCAGCTACAGCTGATCCTGTTGCCAGAGTCCTGACCAGTACCAGGAAAACTGGACCACATCACACCGGTCCTCAAATCCTTCCATTGTCTTCCTGTGGGTCAAAGGAATTAAAAATTAAAAGTCTTACTGCTGGTCTATAAAGAACTAAACCACCTTGGACCCAAATACATGTTAGACCTGCTGGTTCCATATGAAGTATCCAGAGCCCTGAGGTCATAGGTCATCAGGGACAGGTCTACTGTGTGTTCCCAAAAACAGAACCAAACAAAGTTCGTCATCATTCAGTTGTTCTGCTCCCCACCTGAATACGTGAGGTCTGAGAAAAACTGTCAGTTCATTTAAATCAGACTTGAAAACATTACTGTTTCACTGGAGCTTTTACTTAAACTCTTGTCTTTTAATTGTTTTTATGTTTCTTATTTTAATGCGTTTTAATCATTTAAATCATTTTATGTAAAGCATCTTGAATTGTCCTGTACATGAAATGTACTATACAAATACATTTTCCTTGCCTTTGCCCTGGGGTGCTGGACAGGTGGCCTGCTTTGGGGCCCCCCAAGTTAGAAACGACCCTGCTCTTTTTGTTGGTGTGAAAAGAAGGAGTGCGCTCAGAAAGAGTTCAGAAGTCTGAGCAGCGCTGGCACCACTGACATGCTCCTGTGTCACTTCCACAGGATAAGTGAGAATAAATGTTTTTTTTCTTTTTTTTTTTCCTCCAGCTCTTATCTGAGTTGTGTTTGTGTCACTGGTCATCTCTGGGCTTTCACAGAGCTGCTCTTTGTCAGAGCGGCTGGAGGGCGGGCAGCCTGTCTGGCCTAGTGACTGACTCTGTGTGTCTGTGTGTGTGCTCCTATTCCTATCTCTATGGGGACATTGATATGTTTACACAGTTACGCTATGGGGACGAATGACACCATGGGGACCAAAACTCAGGTCCCCATGAGGGCTAAATATAAATGTAGGTCCCCACTAGTGAAATATAAATATGTGTGAAGTTTTTAAATGTATGCAAATGACATGGCTCTATAAATACATGAATTAGTTTTCTTCTGGAAGTCTCCATAAAGTACAAGTGAAACGTGGGAAAAGTGAATATATATATATATATATATATATATATATATATATATATATATATATTGGTTAAAACATAGTAGTGTCCCATCAGAGATGCAAAGTTAATTGATTGCCTTTTTGACATTTATTTCAATATCATGTATTTCCTTGATTTGATTAATCCCTTATAGTCCAA
This sequence comes from Siphamia tubifer, assembly GCA_020466265.1. Taxonomy (NCBI): domain Eukaryota; kingdom Metazoa; phylum Chordata; class Actinopteri; order Kurtiformes; family Apogonidae; genus Siphamia; species Siphamia tubifer. The sequence continues at coordinate 34,767,366 of CM035796.1, forward strand.
CTAAAGCAAATATGACTTTAAAATGAAAACGACACTAACATGTCAAATTGTCTGTCTCTAATGGGACATTACTGTGTTTTGACTCATATGCTGTTTTATTTTATTACCATTTTTTTTTTACATTTTATTTATTTAGTATTTTTTTAAATATATTTTAACAATTTTTCTTAATTTTTTTATATTTTTAACATTTATTTATTTGTATTTTTAAAATATATACTAATTTATTTATTTATTTTCATTTTTGTATATTTTATTATTTGAAAAAAGAAAAGAAAATACCTTCACACTCACTACCCAATGGCTACTTTACCTACAATTAATGATTATAAACGTGGTCTTCATGAGACACCGAAACCAGTATTTGTGTGTGTGTGTGTGTGTGTGTGTGGGTGGCAGGGTGGGGGTGATTGGTGGTTGACACTCGACACAGCCAGGGGCTCCATCTCCATCACTTGATGCTATCTGCTCCGTCTCTGCTTCACTGACTCCACCGAAGGAGGGAAGAAGCCTTTTATTCTTTATTTTTATTTTTTTCTTGTTGGGTACAATTCATTGGTGATGAAATCCATATTTATCCTCTACATAATGACAGATAGCAGCCCTGTAGATAGCAGCTGAAGTCAGTTTCCAGCTTGATCTGTAGCATTCCACACATCAAAGGGTGAGGACTTTCAAAGCTGGTTTCAGACTTAGAAGTTTGAAGCCACGGGAGGCTTTTCAGGGTGACTTTAGAGTGGGAAGCTGGCAGCGCAGATGTGAGCTGAGATGGCCAAAAAATTGTGTGTTAGGGCAAAAATAGACATATACAGTATCGGTGGAGCTTAAATAACATTTGGAAAAGTCAGTAGTGACAAAGAATCTGATTTTTTTTCAGTAATATTTTATGTTGTATTACACTGCTCTACATTTTTTTTCAATAAAGTATCTTTTTCAGACATTAAATGTGCTAAATCTTACATTTGGTAACACTTTACATTACAAATCGCTAATAAGGTGATGATTTTATGATAATTTTGATGTCACTTCATGGTAATAATGCCTTTGTAACTGTTTATTACGTAACAGATCACTAATAAGGTGGCCATTCTATGGTAATTTTTATGTAATTTCATGGTAATAATGCCTTTGTAACTGTTTATTACAAGTAATGGATCAGTAACAGAAAGTAACAGGAACAGTAATTCTTCACTGACGCTCTGAAAAGGTAAAGAGTACGGATGCTATGAAGCCACATTTCTCAATAATTGTGTTTGTATTCTGCCTTTGAACACTGAAGGATCTGAAACCTATGGAAACACGTGTTGTAAAATATAAAGTTTGTGCTTAAACAAGGGAAAAGCAGATAGTAACCATGGTAACCAATAATGGTTAGCCAGCCTGTTCAAGTTAGTTATTATATATCAACCTGGCGGACTTAGCTAGCAATAGCAGCTATGCTAGCATACAGTGTTAAAGATAGGTGCTACAACAGGTTTCATTTTATACAATTTCAGTATCTTGTCACAAATTACGTCAAAATTACTGTAGATTTACCACCTTAACAAAAGTGCCGATTAGCTCATGTTTGTAACCCTTTAACCCCTGAGGTGTTAGCGCTGATGCATTCTGAATGGGTGGTTTAGTTTAAATATTCAGAAAAATTCAATAAAAGATTTAGTTTTTACTGAGTTTGTTTCTTGGAACTGAGCTACGGAAATTAACACATGACAACAAGCAACTGATTGAGAAAAACCTAAAAGCCAAAACTAAAACACAATACAAGTTCTTTCTTTTTTACTTTTTCTTTCAAATTGTTTAATGCTATTTGTTATTTTGTAAATATTTATTTATATTTATTTTGTTCATTTTGTTGCTTATTTTGTTTATTTTTGTACATTTTGTTTTTCATTGGAGTAATTTTCTTCAATCTTGTTCTGTTTGTGTTTTACTTTGTTCGTGTTACGTTTTATTTTGTTGGTTTATTCTTTCTTTGTTCATTTTTATTGATCACTTTGGCTCTTTTTGTTCATTTGTTTTTTATGTTATTTTTTGTATTTTATTTTATTTTTTACTGTGGAACTGCTAAAGTCTCTGGAGTTAAAGGGTTAATATATACAATGGCGTGTTATTCCACATATATGGTGGTTTATGTAAATGTACTGTATACAATGGATTTGTAAACTTGACTTTTGTTTATCAGTAACACATGTGGGAACATTTCATTAGATTTTTTCCAGAAGCATTTTACTTGTAGACCAGTGTAATGTGAGTCGGGGGTGGGATTTAATAAGTTTTGTCTTCCCACTTTTCATATTGAACTTATTTTGTTATTCCCAGACATTTAAAGTAATGAAGTACTGCACTTAAAAGTGAGGTCCAAGAAGTTTTCTTGGCGTATTTTTTACTGTGTTGCTTAAAATCCCCTTCCCCGAATCTAATAGATTATGACATCTTACTACATCATCTAAAATGTTCAGGAATCTCTTCATATAGTTTGACAAACTAGGGGCCCCCAAATAGCATCTTGCTTAGAGCCCCCATGAAGCTGGAAACGGCCCTGGAAACAGTGACATATAATATACAGTTTATATCCAAAAATCCATCAGTAGTATTTGCTCAGTATTACCAATTATTAAGATGTCAGATGAAATAGAAATAAATAAGAAAAGATGAAAATGTAAATTGGAAATAAACGTGGGGATTAAAAATTAATATCAATAAGGACAAAACAAACGGTACAGAAATAAATGTATCAAGGCATTTTTATATTTCTGTATTTATTTGTTGTAGTATGGCAGGGTTGGTCCTCCATACCTGACATGGGGACTGGAGTCTGAGACTTGGACTTGTGTGGTATAAGTTGTGAGTTCATTATCATTAAATTATTAGTTTTATTATGTCATTTGTTTCAGTTTTTCCAATGTGTTGCCTGGCATTATGGGAAAATCACAGGTAGAAATGATAGTTTCCCTCCATTGATATTTATAAATACCTTGTATTTGTAATTGGATCAAAATACATTGATCAAATTTAAACAAAGCTTTTGAGAAGTTTCTTCACATTGCACATGCATTGTTGTGATTAATTTCGATGATGTAGTGTGAAATAACAGAGTATATAGTACATACATACATACATACATACATACATAATACAAAACAATACAGTAATGCAGTATTACCTTAAATAGCATCTAATGTGAAAGCATTCATTTCAGCCATTTGAGACTTGATTTGGACTTGTAAAAAGTGACTTGTGAACATCTCTGCTCCATACATTTTCAGATGGATTTAGAAGTTGGTATACGCTAATGCTGACTATTTCTAGTCCATAAACTGTCACATAACATAAAAAAAAAGTTAAAAATGCATCTGAAAAAACTGTTGCCAATTATTTAAGGTAAAAAAGACCAAACTTGTGTTTTCCGGGGTCTCTGGAGAATCTGTAAGCGCAGTAGTTCTAACACGACCATGGGGGCAACAAGTGTGAACATGCATGGGTGGTCTTTGAAACCCGGCTCAAATCCTTCCCCCTTTCTTTATTATGTCTGCTCCATGAAGCTTTGAGACGTTCCTGGGCTAAAAGCGCTGCTGTTCCAGACACCGACACATGAGAAATGCTGCAACAACCACTGGTTTGTTGATCATTTTCTTTGGTCCAGGAAATGCAGATTTAGATTTCTGCTTCATGAGCCCAGAATATTGAGTTTCATTACAAGAGGAAATAAACTAAACACAATTCATATTTGTCTGGAAGAAACACTTACCCATATTTATTGTTAGAAATGTTTTTTTAACCCTTTGACACATTCTGGTCACTGCAGTGGACAGTTGTTCTACAGTTATTCTACAGTTATTCTACAGTTGTTCTACAGTTGTTCTACAGTTATTCTACAGTTATTCTACAGTTGTTCTACAGTTATTCTACAGTTGTTCTACAGTTGTTCTACAGTTATTCTACAGTTATTCTACAGTTGTTCTACAGTTATTCTACAGTTATTCTACAGTTATTCTACAGTTGTTCTACAGTTATTCTACAGTTGTTCTACAGTTGTTCTACAGTTATTCTACAGTTATTCTACAGTTGTTCTACAGTTATTCCACAGTTATTCTACAGTTATTGTACAGTTGTTCTATAGTTGTTCTACAGTTATTGTACAGTTATTGTACAGTTATTCTACACTTGTTCTACAGTTGTTCTACAGTTGTTCTACAGTTATTCTACAGTTGTTCTACAGTTATTCTACACTTGTTCTACAGTTGTTCTACAGTTATTCTACAGTTATTCTACAGTTGTTCTACAGTTATTCTACAGTTGTTCTACAGTTGTTCTACAGTTATTCTACAGTTATTCTACAGTTGTTCTACAGTTGTTCTACAGTTATTCTACAGTTATTCTACAGTTATTCTACAGTTATTCTACAGTTATTCTACAGTTGTTCTACAGTTGTTCTACAGTTATTCTACAGTTATTCTACAGTTGTTCTACAGTTGTCCTACAGTTATTCTACAGTTATTCTACACTTGTTCTACAGTTGTTCTACAGTTATTCTACAGTTATTCTACACTTGTTCTACAGTTGTTCTACAGTTATTCTACAGTTGTTCTACAGTTGTTCTACAGTTATTCTACACTTGTTCTACAGTTGTCCTACAGTTATTCTACAGTTATTCTACACTTGTTCTACAGTTGTTCTACAGTTATTCTACAGTTGTTCTACAGTTGTTCTACAGTTATTCTACAGTTGTTCTACAGTTGTTCTACAGTTATTCTACAGTTATTCTACAGTTGTTCTAAAGTTATTCTACAGTTGTTCTACAGTTATTCTACAGTTATTCTACAGTTGTTCTACAGTTGTTCTACAGTTATTCTACAGTTATTCTACAGTTGTTCTACAGTTATTCTGATATTGGGTTTTAAATACATGTTTGTTTAGTTCAAAGCTTAAATGCCTAGTGGACATTTTTGTAATTCCATAATAAATAGGTTCATTAAAAAGATTTCAATCACATTGCTTTTTTCAGCCTAAAGATGAATAAAAACAATTAGGAAAAACAAAATCTTGACTAAGGTTCTAATAATTCATGCATCAAAGGGTTAATATATTTTTTAAAAAACCTACTATTAGTGCTGTCAAATGATTATAGTTTTTTAATCAGATTAATCACAGGATTGCTGTGGCTTCATTTTGATTCATAATGATTAAATATTGACTTTTAATCTATATTAATTGCATTTCACTTTGCATGAGTAAACAGACTTGATCAGTGCTAGTAGGAAAAAAAAACATAAAAATGCTACTAAAGAAAATAACAGAAAACAATTGTTGGTTTCACAGAGATTGACTCATTGGATGAAGTCAATGTTCAGACAAAAAAGTCTTGATGTTGTTTTGGAGACAATTTATTTGTCGATCGACATGATGACAAGTATATTTTAAAATCAGCGAATGAACCAAGAAATCTACTAATAGGTTTATTACACATGTTATTTTGTAAACTGTTGCTGAAATTCTTAGAAATGTTTAGTCATTTTCCATCCATTGGTTCTGTTTTGTTGTACAGTTACGTGTCGGTTCCTAAATTGAAAATGAGGAAGTGAAAGTGTGTGCGACTGAGGCTTGACCCTATAGTGAGAACTGTAACGACAGTGTATTACAGGCCACATTTAGAACATTCACCCTTTTAACAAAACCAAAATTTCAACTCATGCTACAAAGGGAAGCTTGTACCACCCTATTATGAAATCATTTCCTAAAACTGTAATAATGCCTAAAAATGCAATAAAATTTACATTTAACTCGATTGAAAATGTAATAAAAACCCAATAATGAAATAATTTCACCAATAATGTACAAATATATCCTGACTGATATTGTACACACACACACATAGATACATACATACATACATACATACATACATACATACATACATACATACATACATATATACATATATACATACGTACATACATACATACATACATACATACATACATACATACATACATACATACATACATACATATATAAATACATACATACATACATACATAAATAAGGTATTACAATATTAGTTAAAATGTTGTTACAATATTAGTCAGGCTTTAACACTATATTATCATGAAATTATTCCATTTTCGATCAAATTAAATGCAGATTTAATGATATTTTCAGGAAATTATTACATTATAGGGATCTATAAAGCTCATCATTAAATAAGTTTTATACATTGGTTATACAGTGGTTAGCACTCGTGCGTCACAGACAGAAGGTTCCTGGTTCGATTCCCACCCCAGGTACTCCAGTTTCCTCCCACCATCCAAACACATGCACTGATAGGTTAATTAGTTAATCTAAATTATCCATAGGTGTGAATGTCAGAGTGATTGTTTGTTTATATATGTTCAGCCCTGAGATGAACTGGAGACTCATACAGGTTGTACCCCGCCTTCACCCATTGTAGCTGGATTAGACCCCTAGTGACCCTCATGACCCTAGTGAGGATAAAGTGGGTTCAGATGACGAGACAAGACCTTCTACTTCCTTTGTCCTTCTTCTGTTTCCTAATGTGGTAGAGAAGATGATCCAAGCGAAGATTCTTGGAAAACCTCAGGGTTTTTTTGTGTATTTTTTTTAAGTTATCTTCTTACCTGCCAGTTATCCAACAACAACAGCAGTTAATTAGTAATAAATGAGTTTGGCGCATTACCAAATAAACAACATAAATCCCTTCCGTTTGACTTACCATCTGTGGATTGTACTGGATGAGCTTTATCAACTCCACTGGTCTACAAGGAAAAGGTTTTCTGAATAAAAGTAGTCATATTGAATAAATGTACATGAATATATGTTCGTTTCAGTTCAGTTCAGTTCAATTTATTTTGAATATGCTACAAACAAAACAATCCCACTCTGTCCCCACGAGTGAAACAAGGCAAGACGTCAAATATATGCTGTCACATGATTAAATATTTAAATTAAGCACAATTAAATATTGTTCATTTTTAATTTGTATTAATCACATTTAATTTACACATGTGCAAATGGGCTCAAGAAAGAAGGGAATATATCTGCACTGAACAGGTTTGTCCAAACTGGACGACACATTAGCCTAGTGCTAGCATTAGCCTAGTGCTAACAGAATCCCCGACTAACATATACTTAGTGTTAATGTGGTATTTTATTCTGAAAGTGCTTCAGTGAATAGTTAATTGTTGGTTTAGTTTGTCCTCATATGTCCATCCAGGGGGTCAATGTGTTGTTTAGTGTCTTAGAACTTTATTGGTTAGTTCCTTTTCCTTGTTTTATTTATTTATCTATCATCTACTCCAAATGTCAGAAAAATATTGTTTGGTCACTAAATCAAAAAGAAAAAAAAATAGAAACAAGTATGGACTGATCTTGAAAATAGCTTCATGACCTTTGACCTTGAGTCACTCTGAAAGGTGACACTCAAGGTCACACGACTAAATGGTCGTAACTCCATAAAGAGTGGTGATAAATACTCAGTTACTATTTCTGACAAATGAGAAACTAGTATTCAGAGAATGCCTAATCTCGCCAGTATTTTGTGCCAATCTCAAGTTTCTATGACAACCTCTTCTTGAATTAGAGCCAATAATGTGATTTTGACCTTTCTGCTAAATGCGACCTTGACCTTTGACCTTTTTCAATATTCATTACATGTATATATGCGTCAGTGTGTGTAATATTATGATAATATATCCAGTATTAATTAAGTTATAGCATGATATGTCTATGCTTGACACACACAGATACACACACACACACACACAGAAACACACACACACACACAGAAACACACACACACACACACGGTCGTTACAATAATCTTGCCCAACCAATGTTTTTCGAGATTAATAACTACATGTAGCCTCCAAAATGGCTTCATGACGTTTGACCTTGAGTGACCTTGAGAAGTCAAAATCAAGGTCACATGATTTTAAATGGTCCAACTCCATAGAGAGTGGCGATAAGTGCTCAGTTACTATTGTTAACAGATAGGAAACTACAGGTAGGCTCCAAAATGGCCCTTGACCTTGAGCGACTTGAAAAGTCAGTCATAATGTGACATTAAGAGATCAAATGTGTGCGAGGGGCGGGGTTTGTTGTGCCTGGAGCCACTTGCTTTAGTTTGTTTCCAGTGAAAACAGCACTTTTTTCATTTGTTTTCTAATTAATCTTATTCAAATACTTAAAATTTAGCACATTTAATCTCTAAAGCAGATAATTAAAATAAAAAAAAAGCTAGAGCAGTGTTATCAGTGTGAGTATCTTCCTGTTGGCATTCCAGTCACAGCGTTCCTCTCTCAGGACTCGGCCCCATTACAGTACCTGCTCCTTCACTGTCCAGCTTTGATCCTATTTGCCAACGGATTATAATTCATCGCAGTCGGACTGTAATTATATTCCATGTATTTCATGTGCTTAAGAAGGTATGCACATAGATTAGTGTAATGTGGAGATGAATACATGAATCCTGGATATACCTAAACATGGTAAAGGTAATTTCAGAGACAACGGGGGTGTTATGTTACGGTACATATCCCCATTAAGAATGGGTTCCTGTGGCCATGTGAACATATTTGCTCATACATTTAAACCTTCTATACATAGGAAACTGAGGAACAACACTATCCTCACAGTATGTCATCATTCTCAGATGAAAAGTGACAATTATGACATTTGTGTGCACAAAATTGTGTGCAATTTTGGCTACATGAGCCCTCCCTCTGTGTATATGTATATGTATATGTATATGTATATGTATATGTATATGTATATGTATATGTATATGTATATGTATATGTATATGTATATGTATATGTATATGTTTATGTATATGTTTATGTATATGTATATGTATATGTATATGTATATGTATATGTATATGTATATGTATATGTTTATGTATATGTATATGTATATGTATATGTTTATGTATATGTATATGTATATGTATATGTATGTGTATATGTATGTGTATATGTATATGTATATGTATATGTATATGTATATGTATATGTATATGTATATGTTTATGTACATGGTGTCCCATAAGTCTCCATACATAAGAAAAACATAAATCATTGTTATTTATCTAATGCTGAACTGGCTATGTGGATGATTTCAATTTATTGCTCTTTATTCTAATGCATTCTTTGAGTAATTAGACATTTTTATTTATATTTATGCATTATTTTATCCAAAGTGATTTACAGTATAGGGGAAAGTGAGCAATCAGTTTCTCTAACAAAGTTGGTTAGTAAAAATAAAACAAAATATAGAAATATACAGAAATACATGATAGAACCATATATGTATGGAATTGATTATGTCTCCTATTTATGAAGACTTATTATGTATATTTATATGTATATATATATATATATATATATATATATATATATATATATATATATATATATATATATATATATATATGTATATATGTATATTTATATGTATATATATATTGACATTTTTAATCTCCACTAGTAGAGATGCCAATCACAGTCTCTACTAGAACCAGTTTTAATCGTACAGATTGTAAATTACATCTCCTCTAGGGGAGTTTGAAATCCTAAATAAAAGTTGTTATCTCACCTACTGTAGGTGAGATAACAACTGAAATCTGTATAAAAGGGAACTCTTAAAATATGAAAAGTATCCCTAGTAACAATAATTGTATTTAACATATCACATTTACAAAATTCAATAATAGTGGCTTCTGGAGGTGTTCATTTCATTTCACAGTTTTATTCTCACCTTTTTGTTGTGTGAGCATTTGGAAATAATTTCTCAAACACAATTTATGAATACAATAAAGAAGGTGTCCCCTGAAGAAGGGTTGGCCAAAAATGAATAAATAAATAAATAAATTTGAGAATTAAAAGTCCAAATAGTGAGATATAAAGTAATAATTCCAATATAAAAAGTCAGAATTCTAACATAAAAAGTCACAAGTATAAGATAACAAAGTAAGAGTTATGAGATAAGAAATGCACTTTTCACTTCAATTTTATTTCAAGCATCAAATCATCAAGGCATCAATCAAAATGGTCAACAACAACAACAACACCAACATTTCGCACTGAAAAAGGAGTAGGAAGAAGTAAAATTTATAAACTCCACCCTCTTTTTTTACAAACTAATAATCCAATAAATTCAGTTTCCTTTACTTTAAATCACTTTTTTTGTCATTTACGATTAACACAAAGCATCCATACAAACCAACACATGTTTTATAAATAAATCAATAATTAACTATTCACAGTAAATATAATAACATCTTCTAATCATGATAGTCTATATTAATTTATTACAATAATAGTATATGTTATGCCTTCTTCTATATTATATCTAAATTTTCACTTATTCAGATAATGTTCTGTATTTTCTTATTATATTAGTTTTACACATTCTTTTAAAAGCACAAATTGATTTGTGGATTGTGGATTTAATAGGAGGCGTGGTCTTGGTAGTGGGTGTGGTTTTCATAGTGGGTGTGGTCTTGATTTAGGGGCGTGGTCTAGTGTTCCTTTAGCTGGAGGGACTGGACGGCTTGACATTCTATCTCTCCATCTCCATCTGCCCCGACATGTAAAACAGGTCATCATTTTCTGGAGGGAAAATACCTCAGCGGGGGTTTGCAGAGGTGAAAGAGTGAGGGGGGGGGGTTAACTTCCTTCATCTACCTTTATCCAACAACCCCAGTACCCCCCGTTTATGAAAGGTCACAGTCTGTTTGAAGCTCCATCTAAATCTTTCTGTCAGATGGCTTTAGTTTGATCTGCCCCCCCACCACCCCCTCCTCAATTCCCCGCAGGCCCCTCCTCCTGTTCAGGCATGTCCCGTAAACATCCCATAATTCAGCGTTTGCTAGGTGAAAGGGGTAAAGGTTTACAGTGTTTTGTACACGGGGCTCTGGAAATAACACCTCCCATGGGATGACATTATCTTCAAACCCTAACCCATAAGCGATACTTTTCCTCTATATTTAACCTTCATATGTAATTCATCTCAATTTATTGTAATATTATTCACTTGAGTTTGAGGGTTTTTTTCAGTGTAAATTAGTATTTTTCTATATTTAATTCACTGATTATGATAAATGAGGATAGATGTTCATGATTTTCCTCAAAAATACACATTTAATAAAAAAAAATAAAAAATAGATCCTACAATATGAACAAATTTAACCCAGAAATCTCCAGTGCTACTTTAGTGTCAGTTCACACATGTTTTTTTTCCCTTTATATTCAGCCTTTATTAAGGGATTTATCACCATTTATTGCAATATTAACATCTTGATTTTGCCTTTTTTTTCAGTTAAAATCATGTAGATGGTCATAAAGGCTCAGATTAAAAGTCGAAGGTTATTAAATCAAAATTAAGTGACTTTTTTAATTCTAAAATCTGCCATTATTTGAACATAAACCCAATATGTCAATACACTGTCATTGGTTTTTACTGGTGAATCAATGTTGTAGAAGATGATGGTGTTTCCATGGTGACTACAGATCCAAATGGGTCATATTTGATGACCATGAAAAGATAAAGAACTGTATTTTACACCAGTCATTAGTGGATCAACAGTTTAAATCAGTTTTGGTTTCCGGTAAGTATTTGACTTTTTATGGGTTAAATTATTACTCAGTTCTGCCTTAACGTCAATACAGTAAATGTAATTTCAACATCTAGTGTCTCACGGTCCCAATGAAGTAACCAATGATGACAAAGAAAATACTAATAGATGACGTGTTGAGGTACGTTTGGATTGTTGGAGCGTTTGTCAGCAGCTGTGTGTCCTGCAATGCACTCGACGTGTCAGCAACATAATTATAGTCTGACTCACGTAGAAAGTATGTTCACAGATGAGCTCACGTTCCTGAGATACATTTTCTTTTTCCGTTTAATGAAATGGTTCCTCGTAATGTTAAATGTTAATATAATATCAGAGAGCAATGGTCAGAAGGTCGTTCTGTTGAATAAAATGTTAGGTTTGTCTGAATCTGAAGAGTCCTTCAAGCAATTTGTATTAATGTAAGTGCAAAAAGTTAAATAAATGTATAATGTAATGTAGAGCTGTTGTATATTATGGTTGACTTTAGCAGTTCCACTGTCGAGAAAAAAAAAAAAAAGAAAGAAAATAAGCAACAAAATTAACAAAAACAGCCAATGTGGTCAATAAAAATGAACAAAAATTAATAACAAGCAATCCCCCCCCCCAAAAAAAAAACCAAGTAACGTCAACATAGTAAGACAAAAATGGAATGAAAGTGAAGAAAAAAAATAATAAAATAAAAACTAAATGTAGAAAAATAAACAAAATAAGCCACAAAATGACCAAAAACTAAGACAAATAATAAATAAAAAATAACTAAAATTAAGTAAACAAAAAAAAACCCAAACAAACTAAAGAAATAACTATTATTATTATTTGCTTCCAGTAGTTTTAATTGAGCCTTTTTCTTTTTCCAAATCAGTTGCTTTATGTCCAGACTTCAGTTCCATGAACAAAATTTGATAAAAATGCAGTAAAAAACAAACAAACAAAAAATGGTAGAATTGTTCTAAATATTTCAACTAAACCTTTCATTCAGAATATGTCAGGACTGATGCAACAGGGGTTAAAGGTTAACTATAGTAGGTAATATTGGCCACCTGTATAAGGCTGATACATTTATAAACATGCACTAATAGAGCATGTTTCTCAAAGCTCTTCACATTAGCCTCACATTCACTCATACACCAGTAGGTTTCTAAGGTTCTGTCAGTCTGACTGGGAGACAGGGTTCAGTGTCTTTGCCCAAGGACACTTTGACATGTGGACAGACAGAGCTGGGACGCGAACTGTCGACCCTTCAGTTATTGGACGAGTCACTCGGGGTGGCTGTGGCTGGGATGTGACTTTTGGTCCAAAACACTATTTGAAATTCGCTGGAAATTATTAGAATATTATTCGAAAATTTAACAGGTTTCCACAACCCCCCCCACCCCCCCTCCCACCCCTCGCACACACTGATGAACGCCTCCACCTACCACAGAAAGGGTAAAATAGGAAACCAAACGTACTGAATAAACAAGAATATTACAAATCACACAACAACATGTTGATCTTTTCCAGGTGATTCATCTGATCGACTGTAGGAAACAATTAAGGCTTTTAATTTTAAAATCACAATAACCACAGCCAATTATATTTCATTGAACTGTCTCAGTGGAACCAGGTGAAACAGCTGATTTGGCTACAATGTCAAACAGATTTAACAATGATAGTCACATGAATATATGCCAGCGTTTGATTTAAAAAATTAACATGTCCACATGGAGGCGTGTGCACGAATTCACAATTAATCCAGCTGCTGAGAACACACGCTGTTGACGGGACAGACGCTCTGTTTCGTTTATTCGTTATTGCAACATTTTTCTCTTGCATTTCTTTTGTATTTGTGTTTTTGGTTGTTCATCTTTCTTGTGTTTGCAGCGTTTGCTCCTGTCAGCCACCGTACTATGACAGTAAATACGACATTCTGTCCAAGTGAAATACAATACAAGTAATGCAACATCCGAAATTAGGATTCTATATTCGACCGTGTCACGAATATTCGAATATTCGAAAATCGTGTCCCATATACATATATATATATATATATGTATGTGACCCGCCACCACGAAACCAGGCATAAGTCGCACTGACCCGTTCAGAGCTACAGCCAAATTTAGGCTGGAAGGCGATTTCTTATTTGTGTTTACATCTTATCAAAAAATGGTACCATAACACCTCTATGTTCAGTTCCTGTGGTCATTACATCGAAATCCAATCAATAAAGGTGTTTATTTTATATTATTTTACTGGTCCGGCCCACTTAAGATCAAATTTGGCTGAATGTGTCCCATAAAAATAATGAGTTTGAGACCCCTGCTGTTGAGGGTTTCTTGCTTCTTCCTGGCAAAGATGTTTGTTTATGACTTCTGTGATTGTATGCTTTAGTATGCCGAAATAAATAAATAAACAAAAACAAAAATAGTACTGGCCCTAAAAAGATCCTTATCAGTCGATCAATTGGATTTCTGAATGTTCTGAACTAAACCACTAATTCAGAACATGTCAGTGTTGACACACCAGGGGTCAAAAGGTTAAACTCTGATTGAATGTGAAGCAGCTGAGGCAGTGTGGGATGACATAATACTAACTTTACCAATCAGGAGAAGTATTGAAGTAAGTGTTGGTGATATAATTCAGCAGATATGAATGATGTTGAGTCTCTAGTTGCAGTAATAAATGCATTTGTTGTTGAGCAGCTCTACATTTTACCTCCTTAAGGCTTTGATTTCCTCACTGAGGCTGGATTAACGGTTCAGTCTGCAGCCCTGACAGTTACAACGTGGCACCATTTAATTAATTCAGTTGTTTCTTCCTCATTCGCATGTAAATGCAAACATACTGTGGAATAAATAAAGATCCCTGAGGCACACAAGGTGACTGCGACGCCCAAGTCTTTAATAATCTGTCTCCACCGCTGAAAAAACAACACACTAGTGACTTTCTGTTCCACAGTCTGTGGGTTAGAATCATAAATGACCTGCGTATCTGTTCACAAACACACAAAATACCTTAAGTTTAACTTCACTTAAAAGCTTTATATATATATATATATATATATATATATATTTTTATATATATATATATATAGTCAAAGTTCCACTCAGTTTCCACACAATCATAATGTTTCCTTCTTGTGGTGCTGTGCAGTTTTTAATACAAGGACATTTATGAATGGATCATAAGTAATGTGGAGAGTGAATTTGCACATAAATGAATGTTCTTCATACATTTTTATTAGCACATCATGTTATGTCAGTGTTGGTCCGTGCATTTCACACTTCGACATTCGGTAGTGTTTCATTTTGAATCAATCCACTCAAGAACTATTTTTTGGCCATTAAAAAAAAACAACATCTTTTGCAGAAACGCAGTGTAAAGAGCTGCTGCATCACAGATAAATAACTCCTAGAGCTGCAACAAATGACTACATTTACATACACAATTATTGCCTTACTCTGACTAAAACACTGGTCTTCAAGTCAAATGCGTCTGGAATAAAACAAATGAAATGTTCCCACATGTTTGTTACTGATAAAGAAAAGTCAAGTCTTAAATACAGGTTGGCTCATATAAGTCTGGGGTCAAAAGGTGAAATTTTACTCTTCATTTTACTCAATATTTTGTTAATTTTGATTTATTTTATTCATTATTTTGGTCATTTTACTGATAATTTGCCATTTGTTTTGGTTAATTTTTTTTTAATATTTCAGTCATTATTGATTATTTTATTTCATTTCTAGTCCATAACACTGGTCTACAAGTACAATGCTTCTGCAATCAAACTAATGAAATGAAATGTTCCCACATGTGTGTTAGTGATAAAGAAAACTCAAGTCTTAACCCTTTTGTTGGTCAGCTCAACTGTTTGGTAGAGGTAACTTTGAACCCAGATATCTAATCTAAATTTAAGTCCTTTGACACCAAACGTCTTGGGCAGTCAATGATATATTCAGGTCATGCCAGTATATATATATATATATATATATATATATATATATATATATATATATATATATATATATATATATACCACCAAGGAAGAAGATTATAACCGTGACAACAACACCTCTGCTATGATCTTTTCTTTTGGACCCAAAGTTGTTGGCAAGTTCAATTATTTTTCATTTTATTAACTTTTACTCTATTTTAAATAAATAATCCTCATCATGTTTCAGTAATACTTTGGTATTCATGTCATAATTTTTTGAAAACATGCTGAACCAAATGGTAGAGATAATAGTAAAGGGTCATAAAATGCTAATGCTAATGCTAATTACTAACAATACAAACACAAAGAGTTAATACAGAGTTTTAATACTTTAGGTAAGTTAAACAAATAAAATAAATCTATGTTTTATGTCATAATCATCCCTGTGAGGTGGAAAAAACAAAAAATAAATGAAAATTATATATATATATATATATATATATATATATATATATATATATATATATATAACATGAATCCAAAGCAACTCTGTGATTAATCTGATTAAAAATGTAAGCATTTGACAGCCCTATTAATAAATATTCATGGTAGAAATAAAATTGAGATCAATCTGTGATTCAGATATTTTTTTAGAATGACAGAGAAGGTGTAACAGGCCCTGACGACCACCACTCTGTTTAACATAAGTAGATAAACCACAAAGGCAGAGGCTGTGGTTTTTCAAAGGTGAAGCAGAAGAAGATGGTTGGTATGGGAACCATTCAGTACAGTTATCAGAACAATATGAGCATTTAGCATTTAAAATATCCTTGATGTGGAAAGTGTTTTTAAATGCACATTTTTATTTGGCATAAACTCCTGGACTCACCTGTGGTAGTGGGTGACACTTCCATTTGAGGGAAAATGTCTCATAGAATATTTTTACAGCTTCAGTTAACAACAAATTATTCATGAAATGGTGTTTTTATGTGCATTGTCCCTGATAAATAAACTAATGAATAATAAATACTCTGTAGACAACTACTGCACAGCCAGAATTTACCATTATTGTTTAGTGATTGACTGATATGGATTTTTTTGGGGCTTATTTAAACTTTTCTTCAACTAAAAATAATATGAAACTACTGGTTAAAATAAGGATAAAGTCACATTGTTCAGATCAAAACAAAGCAAAGTGTTCAGTGTAATAATAAACTGATATATGGGGTCCATATTTACATTTTCCCCCCTTTTATTATTATTTATTAATATTTCTAACCTGATATTTGGAGCTGATAATGATTTTCAGTCTATAACATTTTGAGTTATGTTGCTAACAAACAGACAGACATATGGACATATGGACAAACGAACTAGAAGGACACACACAGCATGGTAACTTTCACAAATAATATGAAATTTGCGATCTTGTCCAATCACGAATACATCATTGTCATCATTAGCAAGTTAAATCACTAATCATTATCAGTACATGACATGTCTCTGCTCTGACCTTGATGCGAAAATTTAATATGGTGTCAGACTGGAAGTAGTGAGTCGATTTGGCTGACATTTGGTCTGTTTCATCTGTATGTCTGTGTCCTTCAACACACCAAAATTTCAGAACGATCTGTCAATAATTGGTGATACTTAGAGTGCAAAAGAGGACACGTGCACGCTCACACAGACAGACAAACAATTAAACCAATATAACTTAACAAATCCCGAAGTTAAAAAACCCCAATGATTACATAACCTCCACCATTCATGTTTTTTTTTTTTATTTTAGAGGAGTTTTTGAAAATGTTTTGGATTTCTCATCGTGTTTTGTGTAAATTTTTTTTATTTTGGGGGGAATTTTAGTAGATTTTAACATGTTTTGGATATTTTTTTTTGTCTATTACTGTATCTTTGACTGTTTTGTGGTAAATTTGAGTACCACAAAAACACAAAAAGGAGGTGTTTGAAACATTATAGAAAATAATAACTCTTTTCAAAAGTTTGTGTTTGACTAAAATACCACAGTGATGCCAACACATTGGTTTAAGATTAATGATGGTGGATTCATCTGTGTTAATGTTTTTAATTCTGACAGCTCAAGAAAAAACAAAAACAAAAAAAAGGATGTGTTGCACCCACATACACAAAGAAAAGAAAAAATGCAAATCCAGACTGGGCCATCTTGAAAACATATGATTTGCTCAGTAGGGATTAGGTTCCCCCGTCCCCTTTGTCAGGGTTAGAAGTGTGTCTAATGTTGGGGCCCCACGATGGGCTCCTGCCTGTGAGCTGAACACTGAGCTGGAAAATGTATAAAAGTACTGCCATTCTAGTACAGCTACATATATGTATATATATATATATATATATATATATATAATGTGTGTGTGTGTGTGTGTGTGTCATTTTCAGTGGACACTGTTATTATTATTTTTCTTTTAAATCAATCAATCAGTCCAACTTTATTTATATAGCATTTTTCATACATGGTGTATGTAGCATGAAGTGCTTTACATTAGACCCCCCCCCCATTATCCCACAATTGTAGAAACAAGTTAAAAGATTTACAGAGTTGAAAAGAATAGAATAAATGAATGAATAAATAAACAATATTAATAAAATAAATGTAAATACATAAAATAGCAGAGTAAAATAATGTTAAGAGTAAATTATAAGTAAAAGCTAAGTTAAAAAAGTAGGTTTTCAGTTTAAAAGTATGAACACTGGCAGTGTATGATGATGATGCTTCAACATGTGTTTTCATGTGAACTATAGGGACAATTAAAAGCTTAATTGAGGGTCCGAGAGGGCTCATATGTTAAAAACAGATCTGATAAATAAACAGCCACAACCATTAAGACTTTTAAAAAAAGCTTTGAAACACTTGTCCACTTCAATTAAAGTCAGTTTTATTCATGGAGCCCAATTATCCACTACAGAAGATAAAAATGCATTGCTGAGTCTCAGGAGGTTAAATAATTGAAATCAATAAATTAATTAATTTATTGTAGAGCTGCACAATATATTGTTTAAGCATGAACATCACAATGTATGTGTGTGTAATAGTCATATCTCATGTTATTTTCATATTTATCTCAAATGATAAATGACCTGACCGACCACAACCTGAATATCATTAAAAATATTGCAACTGTGGATGACCACGGGTGACCACGGGCGCCCACTCACTTTGGATCAGCCCGTGTGTCACTGGTTGCTATGGATTGATTTTGATTGATTATGATTAAATATTTATTTTTAATCGATATTAATTGTGTGTCATTTGGCATGATCAAACAGAAAGAAGTGAATGTATCTGTACTTTTTTTGCAAGCTGGGTGACACCTTAGCCCCGTTAATGTGGTATTTTAAGATGGAAATGCTCCGGTGACAAGAAAACTGTCTTACAGAGTGTGCAAAACACTTTATGCTGTTTGACTGTTCTGTCTCTGGGGAGTTTTTTTGTACTCGAATTTCCCACAAAATACACTAAGAAAGACAATAAATGCAGAGAAAAAAAATACACAAAACATGCTAAAATTCACTAAAATTCCATAAAACTAACAAGAAAGCAATGAAAAATCCAAAACATGTTTAAAAAGTCTTGTAAAACAGAGGTTTTCAACCCTCATCATCGGGCTCCACTGTTTCCAACACACCTGATTCAAATGATCAGCTCGTTATCAAGCTCTGCTGAAACCTGCTAACGAGCCACTGCTGTGAATCAGGTGTGTAGGAGCAGGGCTGCATCTAAAACATACAGAACAGTGGGGCCCAATGATGAGGGTTAAAAACCTCTGTTCAAAAATACAGAAAAATAAACCTACCAAAAAAAAAATATATATATAAAATATATAAAATATATAATATAATATAATATAATATAATATAATATAATATAATATAATATAATATAATATAATATCTAAAACATATACAAAAATATGAACAGCTTCAACAAAACAACTAAATAAATTAGATATAAAAATAAATAATAAATAAATCCAAATAAATGAATAAAAAATAAAGTTAAATAAATAAAAAGACAAATAATAAATACATATGAATAAATAAATACAAAATATTAATAAAATAAAAATAAATACATAAATGAATAAATACATAAATAAAGACAAATAAATAACAAATAATAAAGAACAGAAACTTACACATTAAAAGTATTCAAATATGAAATGCAAATTAGTTTTTAAAAGGGATTTAAAAGTGTTGTGGTCTGAGCAGTGACGGATGATTGGAGGGAGTGATACTCAGTACTTATGCTTTGTAACTTCCCACCTCTGTGTACATTCCCCCCTCCCCTAAAGAAAGCACCGTACTCACCCAGACAGCAGCAGTAGCTGAAAGTAGCCGACGATCAAAAGTGAAACTGAATTAGATCATTAGATCATGGGGAACTCCACACCCATTTGTGCACAGATGTACACACACACACACACACACACACACACACACACACATGACTGTTCACATGAGCCATTGTGAGTCACCGGTAGCTGCACTTTGTTCCTGTTGTTTCCGTCCTGTAATGATGTCTTGACAGGTCCAGGAAAGCGTGACCGTATCAAAAGCAGAAGTTAAACGTTGTGTTCGGCCCAAATCTCTGTGGGAGGGCTGCGGGAAAATTAAAATTCAATCAAGTCCACCTCACCCAGGAGAAGAAGAAACTCTGGGGGAGTGGGGGTGGGGGGGTTGGACGGACTGAGGCGGCAGTGAATGAAAGCCGTTAAATAACTGTTGTTATCATGCTCCTGTATTCTGATTTAACTACACGGGGAAAAAAAAACATGTGTTGTGAATTCAATCTGGGGACATTTCTTTGTGCGTGTTTTTAAAAACTGATTGAATTGTGGAATTGATATTCTATTCATGGATGAAAGTAGTGTTTTTAATGGATGTTGCTGTTTTCCTCTTTGCGGGAACACTTGACAAAAACCCAAAAAAAGCAGCAGGTTAGTGAGCACTTATTAGATTTATGTGTTCAGTGATGTCATTACACCTGGGTGTTGTTCGGCTCAATGGATGACCCCACTAGGTCCCTGTGACGACACTGGCAAAGTAAAAGTCAATGCAAATAATCAGCATTGTAATAGATGCAACTGACACAACGGCACTGCTTTTATTTTGAAGGATCTGCTAAATTAATGGGTTATTTTTGTATTTTGTTTCCAGTGTTTCCTGTGGAATTGATGACTTGGTGTGTGTGTGTGTGTGTGTGTGTGTGTGTGTGTGTGTACATGTGGTTTGTATTTATTCACTTGTGTTCAGCACCTTTTTATTAGCAGAAATTCAGCCTGATTTAAGAAGATAAAAGTAAAAATAAATAAACTAGATCACTCCAAGAGTGCAGACCTCAAGTCTGCCAAGGTTTGGATCTGGATGTTTGTAACTTATTTGTAAACTAGTGTTCCCTGTTCACAAACAATATATTTTATAGGTCAGTAGCAATCCCTTAGAGCAGTGATCCCAAACCTTTTTATTACTGCGGACCGGTTAACGTTTGACAATTTTACCACAGACCGGGGGGGTTATGTAAATAGTTTATATCGGATATCGGTCACTAAAATATACAGGTCTGGTCTGTGGGAATCACCTGTCATGATGAATCCATATTTCAAGTCCAACTCCTGGTATTGTCTGTTAAAAACTTTCCTTTTCTTGGATGTTGGAGGCTCTTCTTCTGTCTCTTCAGTCGTCCTTTTCCTTGTGTTTTTTACTTGTTTTGCTAACATGTGTGTTACATTTTTGCCTTCAAGTGATAGTTGTAACTGAGAGAATCTGGTCATTTTTCAAAATAAAAGTTTGTTCAGACTCGGATAATAAATACAAGAGAAATAATTAATTAATTATTAGTCAGCCGGCGGCCCAGTACCAATTGATCCACGGACCAGTACCGGTCCGCGGCCCGGAGGATGGGGACCACTGCCTTAGAGGGTTTAAAAAAATTAAAATAAATTCTCAGTCCTGTTTTTGAGATATGGCCAATTCAATATTCAACCATAACATCACTGTGACGTTATGCGACGTAGCTCAATGAACACATTTCACATGTGAAATCTAATGTTAAATATGAAGCACGAGATATTGTTGGGTTTAACAAAATATGTCAATAACTCTGCTTTAAGATAAGGGTCATACATTTTGCAAATATACCATTCACTTAACGTCATATGTCATCGAGCCTATCGGTGTTATCTCATCTGATGTCAGAAGGTAAGACGAAGTGAAACCAAAAAAACAAAAAGCTTGAGATATCACCACTTATGTGTTATAGCTGTTGACCTTTATTGTGACCTTGACCTTTGACCTTTATAGCTCAAAATGTAATGGTTTCTTCCCTGACGCATTATCAATCATCTCTGAAAGTTTCATCCAAATCCGTCGGTAACCTTTTCAGACATACAAACAAACAAACAGGCATAAAAATGTGAGGTCAAATATAACCTCATTCATGGAGGTAATAACTAAGTAAATATGAGGGAGGGGGGCAAAAAAAACAAAACAAAAAAAACCCCAAACTGTTCCAAACACAACAAGCCCCGCCCCACGGATAACATGAAATGACAGAAATAATGTTTAATTCAGAATAGTCATTTTCCACTGGAATTAGGTGTTTATATGATCATCTTAAAGATGAATTAAACTTTATTCGGAATTAAACAGGAATAAAAACTCTCTTGTAAACAGGCCCTTGGTGAAAGTTTTTGCGGCCCTGCTGATGGTCGTCTGATAAACCTCCCGTCCCTTGTGTGGGACCCGTAATGGAATAATTTCAGTTTTAACACAGATGGGACCTGCTATTAGACTGAACTAAATGACTTCAGGGAAATCCACATGCATGCCAAATTAAAATTAAAGTTTTATCAAGATTACTACTTATTTATTTATTTATTTAAAGATTTTCAGATGGAGGAAAAACTTATGAATGTGCTGTTTCATAGATTCCTTTTCATGTTTGTCTAGTGTAAAACATTGTGTGTGTGTGTGTGTGTGTATCAGATTAGAATCCCGGATGGATAACTTACATTTGCAAAGAGTATTATATGAGCCAAAAGACACTATCATTTATGTAGATAAGAGGTTATTCCTACCCACAAGCCTTAGCCACGTAGGATGGAGAAGGCTCTGTCAGATAAGTTTAAATAAAAGATAGAATAAATGTATTTGCAATGTGCTGCTCACTTTGTAGTTGCTGAATACATTAGCTAACTTGTAGAGAAGGAGTGGAACACTACGTTGAGACTGCGATGTGTTTGGTGGGCCACCCTAGGGTGCAGGCCAACTTATCAATGTGCTGAATTCTAACTATTTTTACTGAAAATAAACTGAACTTTGGACTCAAACCTGGACCACTGTGTAGACAGGTGTGTGGAAGACAATGTCGCTTCAGTAATATATCAATTATGGTATTTTAGTCGACCATGTAAAGCAGATCTGGGCCCAATATCACTGGCAAATTAAAAGTCAATGCAAATATATAAGATACAGCTTTTATTTTGAAGGATCTGCTAAAGGAACGTTTTTTTTTTTCACACTCAGCATAAGGCTTATGTACCAAATTGGTTTGGTTAGCTAACACCAAAAAAATTAAAGAAAAATTGATTAAGAATGCAGAGATTTTAACAAAATATGGACTCCTAAGTATTTCTTTATTGAACTGAGATACACAAACAAATCTGCTGTAAGGGTTTTTTTAATGTGAATTTAATATGGAGCTGGTTTTATACATTTTCACAAATGTTTTTGTGAATATTCATTAAATAGGTGTATTCTGGTCTCTATATGTTCATTATATTTTTTCATTTACTGTTTTTTTAAAGAGATATTTAACAGAGCTATAGGTGTATTACTTACTATCAACATTTGTCATGTGGCCCCATAGGAAAATTAATTGCCCACCCGTGATGTAAAGGGTTTAACAAATCACTTCACTGCAGTTTGACACATGAGGGGCCCTCAAACAGCATCTTGCCCTGGGCCCCCACAAAGCTAGAAACAACCCTGGTAACTACCATTATTATTATTTTTTTTATTATTTTATTTTTTTTAGAAAATATCTGCTTCAGACATTAAATGTGCTAAATGTTACATACTTTAATCAGATGAATCAGAAAACAAATGACTTCTTTTATTAGCTTAGTCATTTTATTTCAAATATGTCAAACACAAAAACATTTGATCTTTCAAAAGCCAATAATTGATAAAATAACAAAGCAAAGACAATATAGCATAAATCAAAAATAAGAAGGCAAGTAACATATTTGGAAGGGAGTGGGAAGAAGTAAAAAAAAAAAAAAATCTCCCACCCCTATTGCACCAAAAAAATAAAATATAACGTACAATCTAAAAAGGATTTAGCGCTCAAAGAGCAAGAAGTAGAAGAGAAGAAAAGAGATGAAGATGGAAAAATAAAGTAGAAAAAAAGGAGAGAGAGGAAGATGGATATATTTAGTACAGGAGAGAGGATTAATATATATAATAATTATATTATATCTGTAAAACAACATGATATAAACACTTGTCTCTATTTATTATCCATAAGATGACATGATAAGTCATTTCATAAATATAAACAAATCATCACATTTATGATTTAATGGATAAACCAACAATACACACTTGGTTTTTTTCCACACTTAGTGAATATCATTAAAAGTTTTACACATTTATGAAATGAAAAAATAACTTATGACTGTTGCATGTGTGCTCTGGTGCAGCCTCTGTAGCTCCACTAATATGAAGCTGGATGTTTGTCTGGACTAAATGGTTCTCAACGTCTCCTGGGATCCTTTTACGACTCACTTCAAACCCTCATAAAATAAATGTATTGCATCTCTCATCACATGTGACACAAGTCACAAACCTCCATTTAAAAAAAAATATATATATATATATATTTTTTATATTGACTTACCACCACCACCCCTGTTCGAGGGACAACTTTATTTTTAATTACAGCTTGTGTTTTAGTAATAATCAGAAACTTACTTGTGTATTATGCATAGAGGACAAGGACACGACAATACCGTGGGACAAACCAGCTGAGTGATTTAGAGACAATTTTTTCCCCCTTATTTCTAGTTAAAATATCTCATCACACTTAACCCTCCGGTTGTCTTCATGTCCCGCTCCCTACTTTAGTGTTCCTGTTCAAAATTGACCGGTCTGTTTGAACTGCTCTTAAATTAGCAGAAACAACATTTTCACCTCCAAATTTTTATTCAACATTCTTTAGTTGTGAACGATGCCTCAAAATAGTGTTTAACATGAATTTATAGAATTAGACATAAAAAAAAAACTGGAGTGAGAATACAAATAGGTACTGAAAATGTATTACAAAATAAACATGTAATGTAAAAATAAATGTAAATCCAAAAACCAAACTCTACATGAAGTCTGTGTGTGTGTGTGTGTGTGTGTGTGTGTGTGTGTGTATTCATGCACATGAGTGACATGTGACACACAGGTCAGAGTGGGCCTTCCAAACATAGGCATTACTTTTGCAGTAACATTGCACTGATCGTCATTGGGCGATATTGGTTAAAAATAGCCTGACTGGCAAAAACCGATCATGTGACGTAAATTACTAGCGACCATTTTCAAACTGGCAAACATGCTCCAGAACAGGTGCATCTGGTCTTGATTGTTTCTGTACCTTTTTAAAATATAGATTTATTCCCATAAACGATGCACCCCTTGCTAGATGACAGGTATGGAAATGAAAAATTCCTTCTGTGATTGGCAGTGATCGGCGTATCAAGTTTTTTGGCGATCGATATCAGTGATTTGGCCAAAAAAAAAAAGCTGATCGTGCATAACTAATATGCAGCATATCATGCACAGGCTGATGTGTAGGGAATGTGCTGACGTCACTGAATAAGAGGAGTCACCAAAGCTTTCCATAGGTCTGCTTGGAAAATTCTCCTCTGGAAACTCTTCCTCTAATACCAGGTTGGCACAAAATAAAGGGAAAGAGATGAGTTCAAATAACAGATACCTTTATAGTCTGTAAAAATGATTCACTGATCAGACTGGAATGTTTGGTTCAGTGGAAGAATGTGGACATGAGCACAGGAAAGAGGAGTGAGTGAGTGAGTGAGTGAGTGAGTGAGTGAGTGAGTGAGTGAGTGAGTGAGTGAGTGAGTGAGTGAGTGAGTGAGTGAGTGAGTGAGTGAGTGAGTGAGTGAGTGAGTGAAGGTGGTGTGTATGGGGATGTTTTCTGTCTGATGGATGAATATATTCTGGCTTCCCATTCATTTTCTATGGCAGTTACTTTTAACCTGGAACACCACAGACGTTACAAGGTTGAATTAAAACAATCAAAATTCAATGAAAGAAGTGATCATTATTTTTATATGTTCAAGTGCATAGTGTGGAGGATAACATAAGGCCTTGAGGAAATCAGGATGAAAAACACAATATTTATGTGTGTTTTAAATTGTAAATCGGTCAGATTTAAGAGGAACACAACCACAGGGTTTAAAATCAGACAGAATCACCTAAAAAGATTAACTTGTCAGTGAGATATAAAGAACACATTTTTTTGGAGAATAAATCTTGAAAATCTTTTTACAAGAAATCTTATCAAAATCATTTTCACTTGTTCCATTGCCAAACCTTTTGCTTAATTCAGAATTTTTTTTTTGATTAATTTGAATAAAATAAATAAATTAAATAAATAACTGAAGACAAAGACAGAACCTAATTACATATTCATGAATATACATTGAGGGTGCCCCAAACAGCACCTTGCTTCAGGCCCTGTTAATGTTAGGAACAGCCCTGGTGTTGCACGTGCACTCTGGTGCAGCCTCTGTAGCTCCACTAATACAAGGCTGGATGTTTGTCTGGACTAAATGGTTCTAGAAGTCTCCTGGGATCCTTTTAGGACTCACTCAAACCCCATAAAATCAATAGCCGTAAAAAGAAATCTTAACTGGCTTGGAATCCCTACCACCAGTAGTCATTATTTAAGTCTTAGATGTCAATTAGCCGGATGCAGCTGAGAGTGGCCCCTAAAAGGAACCAGAGAAAAAGAAAAAAAAAAAACCCAGTCTATTGGCACTGAACTAAAGTAAGTCTGGAGGAAAAGCCATTCAGTAACACGGCCTTCCCTGGAGATATGCCTTTGACGATACCGCCGGTTATCGAGACCATACTCCCGAGCACATGGGTAAAATTAACGAGGAAGCTGTGAACATAATGAAGACATTGCATAGTTGTTCTGCTGCTGCTGCTGCTGCTGCTGCTGCTGAATCTGAGTTGGTAAAGATACGCAGATCCTGGGATTAGCATTGATCCTTAAAGCGTCCAATTACTCCACTGAACAGGCGTCCAAAATGAATTTATGGGGATAAAACTTCCTGGTCTAGTGTCATAGACCATTTAACAGTTGATTTATTCAATGGACATTGGACGGATGAAAGATGAACGGTTCCGGAAAAAGCTCCTGAATGACAAATGGCACCAATACAGTTGATGAAAAACAGATGGAACAACATTAAAACACATAAATAGAAATGATGATAGACCCAGAAAAAAAAAAAAAAACTCCTCAACAAGTGTCCATTAAAATATCTTTCCAGCCTAATGTTCTGGTCCTGGGACGTAGACGCATGTGTCGCTCTGATAACAGGTAAAAAACAAACTGGTTGTACCAGTTAAACAATGGGAGAAGAGTTAACAATGAGTGATTAACATGCACTCACTGTCAACTGGAGTTCAGATGAGGGGGGGTGAACTACAGGTGAACTACAGGTGAACTACAGGTGAACTAACAGAGTCATGTGACCAAAGTACAGCTCCTGCACGGTTCATAAAACTGTTTTTTTCCTTAATTCAACTCTTTTTTTTTTGGCTTAATTCAAGCCTTTGTTTTCCTTGACTTAAGAAAAATAAATAAATAAATAAATGAATGGCTACATAAACAAACAAACAAACAAATAAATAAATAAACACATAAATAAATAAATAAATGAAATATACATATGTTATCCCAATGGAACAAGTGACTACTTAATTTAAGCCAAAAAAATCTGCTAATGGAACCAGTGAAACTCAAATAAAAGTTTCAACATTTTTCTCCTTCATTCAAGGCTTTTTTTTTGCATAATTGTTCCCTTTTAATTTAATACTTTTTAAAATGTAATTCAACATTTCCCCCTTAATCTTATACTTTTTTCTTTTTTTTTTTTTTTATAAATTATTATTATTTTTTTTCTTTAATTTAAGACTTTTTTTTTTTTACTTTTTTTTTTAATTTTTTTACTTAATTTAAGCAAAAACTAATAATAATCTGCCAATGGAACCAGTGAAACTGATCTTGGTCAGTGTTAAATCTTATTGAACATCATGTGAAATTCTTTCTTTTCTTTTTTTTTTTTTTTTTAAATCACCAGCCGTTAGTTCAGTTTTTCTGAACTAAATGTGCATATTTGTGAACATGAGAGGAGGCTGACATTTGAGATTCAACCATTTGACTTGTTGTTTGACCTGCATTCCTCTGAGGTACAGGTCAGCAGAGCTCTGTTGCACTAAAACATGAAGTTATGCAAGCCGCCGCCGCCGCCGCATAACTGACAAACGTCTGCCACGTGAAAACTCCAACCCCCTTCAGACATATTCAAGCGGCTACACACAGCCAATATATTATCAGCCTCAATCTGATCTAGATTCCAGTGGGTCCTTTTAATGTGCCGTTTAAAAAAAGACACCAAGATGCCCGTTCCTTTCAAGATAATTAGATTTCTTAGCGTGACATGAGCTCTGCGACTTCCTCCAAGCTTTTATTTCCAAATATTTCATTTTGGGCAGAAGCAGGTTTTCAGGCGGTGGATGAGTCCTGATCATATTAAAAGCAGCTGGATTTGACAGAGAAGGATTTCAGTGCATGCCAGAGGATAGTGTTACACAGTGGATATATGTAGGTAGGATACAAACATGCCTGGGGGGGGGGCAGAGGACCCTGGGCTGTGTTTTTGGACAAAGACTCTTTACGATATTAGAAATAACCAGAGGTGGAAAGTAACTAAGTAAAAGTACTTCATTACTATACTTAAGTAGATTTGTTTAGGTAACTGTACTTTACTTGAGTATTTATTTTTCTGCCAACTTTTTAACTTTTACTCCTTACATTTTTACATAAATATCTGTACTTTATATTCTTTACATTCTCATACTTTTACAAACTAAACAGATGTGACAGTATGAAAAAAAAAACAGTCACTTCAGAGAGAAAATCAGTGGAGGAGAGAAACTGTGACTTTATATATTACAGTTATATGACTATTATCTCATAATTTTGACTTTTTAGTCCAATTGTGACTTTTCTTCCCCCATTTTCCTAAATTTCCTGCCCATATCCACAAAAGTGTGACTGGATCAAACACATGATCTACACAGTAACTCACTTTCAAAGGCTTTATTTGAGATACTTTTGAAACTTTTCTGATTTTCTTTTCTGAAGTATTATTGCATTCATGACAAAAAAAGCTGTTTTACTTTTTACTTTTGTACTTTATTACAATTGAGAAGTTGTACTTTTTTACTTTTACTTAAGTAAAGGAGTTGAATCAGTACTTCTACTTTTACCAGAGTATTTTTTCACACAAGTAGCTGTACTTCTACTTAAGTACAGAATGTGAGTACTTTGAACACCTTTGAAAACCCTGTCATAGAGGCCGACTAATTGATAGGACAATCAAATTTAGCAATTTTTTTAATCAAATCCGATTTTATTATTTGGTTTTATTTTATAATTTTTTATTTTATTTTATTTTATTATTATTATTTTTTCGATTTTATTAAGTCAGGTACATCTGCAGGCAGTGACTCAGCACGACACTTCAGAAGTCAGCAGAGATGCTGTACGTCCTAAAGTTGTCTATTTATTGTCATTATAGGTTGTAATCTGTGATGTCATCTTCAGTCAGTGAAAGGAAAAACAAACAGCATTTCAACTGCATCACAGTTGTAGAACTCCTCTGGAAATGAAACGTTGCTAAGTTTAGCATTGTAGCCACGAGTGCATTGGGAATGTGTCGACTATGAAAGACCCCTCAACGCTGGTGATCGCTATGTTACGATCTAAACTATAGTAACGGAAAATTTAACACAAACAGGACACAAAACTAACGTGTGAATATTTTTATAACATGTTTAGTTTGATTGTGAACCAAACACAGATCACACAGAAACTCTCTAGTTCCTATTTACTGTTTCCTGCACAGCATGCTGGGAGACGGAGTTTTATATTATTGAAATGGTCAACGATTGTATATTAAACTATTCATCTGAGAGGCTTCCAATGAGCACCAAAATGCTGTTCTTTTAAATCTGCATCTTGCATGTATAGATTTTGATCTATTGTTGACCCAAGAGGTCAGGGGTCAATACCTAAAAAAAACCCAAAATGGACTGTAACAGAAAAGATATTGGAGATAGACACTTACAGACAGACAGACAGACAGACAGGAAAATGGTGTCATGATCTTTGACCTTGAGTAACCTTGAAAGGTCAAAACCAAGGTCACATGATTTTAAATGGTAGAAACTCCAAAAAGAGTGAAGATAAGTACTCAGTTATTATTGTTGACAAATAGGAAACTACATGTAGAATCTGTGACCTTTGACCTTGAGTGACCTTAAAACAGGCATCTCTAAACTATTCCACAAAGGGCAGGTGTGGCTGCAGGTCAAGCAGCAGCACACCAGACTGGACCCACTTAATCAACTGGTCTCAGTCTTCAGAGTTGATTGGTCAAACTGTGGACTCAAAAACCTGCAGCCACGCCGGCCCTTTGTGGAATAGTTTAGTGATGCCTGCCTTAAAAGGTCAAACCCATCGTCTCATGTTTTGAGAAGGAGAAGTCCATTAAGAGCTAACATGTTTGTGAGGGGGCGGGTTTTTGTGTCTGGCACCACTTGTTCACATTCATATGTTTCTAAATCAGGATGAGATGAATTTTCAAAGGTCAATAATTCCACAGTCAAGGCTGTGGAACTCATTTTAGTTCAGGTTCCACATACAGACCAATATTATCTAGAGTCAAATAACAAAAACAAAAAAAAAAAATAATAATAATAAATCCATATTTTCTTCTGGGTTTGTTGTGAAAATCATTTTACATTATGCCAATAATGACAACAAGTTTTCAATCTTTGTTTTAGTTTCACAAAATAACATGAAAATATCAAAATATTGACATTTACAAACTATAATGTAACAACAAAGTATGAAAAACCTGAACAAGTATGAACAACATGAAATGTCTAAAGAAAATTCAGTACAATTTAAAAAAAATGTTTTGCTTCTTCAGGTAAAAATGATATGTTGAAGCAAAACATTGTTAAAACTGCAATTATGTTTCCTTGGAAATTTTAGTTTTTTCCCTTTTTTTGTTTGTATAGTTTGTAAATCAAAGACAAAAGTTTGGGGTTATTATTTACATTCTATTCTATTATTTTAAATAAAATCAGGCTAAATGTGGCCCTTGAAAGAAAATTATTTTGCGACCACTATTTTAATGCAAATGTAACTTTACCCAAAAGTGCAATTTCTACAATAATAATAATTATTATAACACTGACGACACAGTAGGTTTTTATGTTGTTAACTGTACTCCTTGTCTGTACTGATGTGATGTGTGTATGCAGTCAAGTTTTTAACTGTTGTAGCAGATGGACAAATTTCCTTTATAGGACAATAAAGGGAATTCTGATTCGGATTCTGGACCAGTTCTGTACAAGCGGGAGAACGTGGACTGGGGCTTTGCTGACAGAGTGTTTGCTGACAAACATGGGCACAAGACGGGATGGAAAAGTGGGTCATGTTGACATTGTTTGCTCCTTTTAATTGGTGCGTCTCAGCGGCTTCACAAAGCCAGCATTCATCTTGTGTTTTCCCCTGAAGCTTCCTAATGCTCGATGAAAGCGCTACAGTTGTAGATCACCATGTTTGTGTTAAACCACTTCCAGCTAAAGTGTCTGCCACCTACTACGTCGGCAGCGCTTCAGCCTTTGGTTTCTTTGTGAACGCCTCAGATAATAATGCCACTGTTGCTCCTCGCTGTTGGAAGTTAATGCCAGCGACACGGTTTCGGACTCGGCAGAGCGACTTGAACGAGCCTGCGAGGGTTTGAACGACAGTTTACAATTCAACTTGGTGTTCTCTTAATTAGGATGTGCCACTGAAGACGTGATGAATAATTTCTGACTTCTTTTATTGTGAAATAATTTGTCTTATTCTTTGAGGGGTGTTATAAAACAGAAATGATGCGATGGGGAAAAGGCTACACTCTGGCTAATTAACTCAGCAACATGGAACATGATGAGTGGTTGTTCACTTCCAAAAAAATATTCCAGTGTGATTCATTGCCTTGAATATTTGTTTAATTCATGTCACAGTTCATCTCGTTACTATCGCATCACTCTGTTATCATTGTTTCACACAGACTGTTTTCACTGCGGTACTGTACGCCAGTTCACTTCAAAGAATTAAGGCATTCGGTGGCGTGGAGCGCTCACCTGTCAGTGGAAATTGAGGAAAGTCGCAGTAAGCATAAAAAAAAAAAAAAAAAAAAAGTTGAAAGTGTGGGACCATTTTACATTGTGCAAGGCAGACAACACAGTGTAGTGTGTGCACGGCAAAGAAGCATTAGCATCCCTCTGCAGCATTAGCATTAACCTACACCTGAAGTTTTAGCATTAGCCTTCCATGACACCATTATGATTTTAAAGTGCTTTTATTGGTTTTTAAGGGTCTTAATGGTTATGGCTCTGTTTATTTATCGGATCTGCTTTTAATATGTGAGCCCTCTCGAACCTTCAAACCCTCAGGTAGCACATTATTAATTGTCCCGAGAGTTCACACTAAAACACATGGTGAGGCCTCATTCAGTTTTTATTTCCCCAAACTATGGAACAGTCCGCCTGTGGATCTGAGGTCCACTGCCAGTGTTCATATTTTGAAGGGTAAACTAAAAACCTAGCTTTTTATCTTAGCTTGTAGATACATTTTACTCTTAACATTATTTTATTTAACTATTTTTGTATTTACTTTTATTTTATTACTATTATGTATGTATTTATTTAT
>CM035796.1:34815020-34857520 GCA_020466265.1 Siphamia tubifer
TTTCATTGTGAATTATTTAGTTCAAAATATATCATTCTGAATTTCAAATCATGTAAATGAAGCCATTATCCATCAATATTTAAGGAACAGAATCTGGATTCATATAATAATAATAATAATAATAATAATAATAATAATAATAATAATAATAATAATAATAATAATAATAATAATAACTAGTGTCCTCAATAAATTCAAATATTTAATCGCAGTTATTAATTAATAAATGCAATAGTTAACTCACAATTAATCACAGTTTAATCGCACATTTTTGTGTCATTGAAAATCATTGTAATAAAATGAATAGGCGTAGTTTGTACAAATGTTTTTTTTTATTGAAAACAAACAAGTAGTGTTATAGACAAAACGAAAGCAAAACAGGAAGTGGATGAGGTCATTCATCTTAAGTGGCAGTTCTGTCCAATCAGCCCAATGAACTAGAGCAGAATGCACCTGTTTCCATGGAAACCTTTATTTGGAATTAACATGTCCATGTAAACACGAAAAATAAATTGCTTTAATTCAGAATAATTTTATGCAGAATAAATAATTTTGAATTAAAACATTTTCTGTACTGAAATTAAAGTACAGCTACTTGTGTGGAAAACAATACTAAAAATAATAAAGTAGAAGTACTGATTCAACTCCTTTACTGAAGTAAAATAAAAAATAAAAAATAATATATATAAATTAGAGGTGAGACAAAATGTAGCATAAAAATTCTCCTTTAAACCCACAATGAATAAGGGATACATTTACTAAAATTTTCTCCGTCCATTTTCTTCAACTGGAAAATCTGTTCTATATAAAATTGGGAAAAGTCACAAGTCTATGTAAAGAGAATAAAGCACAGATATTTATGCAAAAATGAAGAGAGGAAAAGTAAAAAGTTGCCAGAACAACAAATACTACAGTGAAGTACAGATACCTAAAATACAGTAACAAAGTTCTACAACTTCAGGACTTCCCACCAGTGACGGACTGGGATTAAAAAAAAAAATAAATAAATAAAAAGCTCTGCCATTTTCCCTCTCCTGCTGGTGTGTGTGTTATGCCGACACACACCTATGATATATGCACCAGCAGGAAAGGGATTCCCACAGGAGGGGGTTTCCGCAATACGTCTGGTGGATGTGTTCTTCCACATCAGAAAATAGTTCCCAAACCCATTTGATGAAATCAAGTCCAGTCTAATTTTCTCTCCATGTGAATGTACTGTTTCAGAACCATTGAAAAAAATGTGCGTAAATTAATTCACTTTGGCTGAAATTCAGACACGATTTACTCCATTCTGTGTTGAAATTCCCAGAAATGTCCTAACTCTAATATGCATGAATTACTTTAATGTAAATACACTTAATTTTGTCCCTGAAGTCACTCCATATATTTGTTTAATTGTATTTTATTTGACTTTCAAGTATTTGTAAAAAGATAGACTTATTGTAAAAAACGCCTGGACCTGGACAATAAAAAATAAAAACTTTTTGAGAATTTGTAAAATATGTATATTTACATATCTGCTATCTGATAAATTTGGTATCTGTTTATTTGAATGTGAATATAAAGAAAAACATGATGAAAATTCAAATCCGTTTTTTAACTTTTTTTGTTATTAAACAATATAACTTATAATAATGAGAAAATATGTACATATTTTGATATCTACATGTGTTCTTAAAAAAAGGGGAAAAAATCTTTCAGATGGGGCATTTTTGGGCACATTTATAGAGAAAAAACTTAAAAAAGGGCCAGGTGGAATGGAACTATTACAGTACTAAAAGTTCAAAACTAAAGAACATTTTATTGCAAAAGTCCAACTTTATTATCAAATACAAATATACATATATGAAAAAAAATTGTCAAAATGCTCTCTGGTATTGTTCAGGAGGCCGAACCAAATGTGAAGGTGGGCCGCATCTGGCCCGCGGGCCGCAGTTTGGGGACCACTGTATTAGAATATCAAAACCACCTCATGAAAGAGTGAAAAGTTTTTAATCAATATTTGAGTGTTTTTTTTTTCATAATTCAGGTTTTTCCATTAGCAGTTTTTATAGCCATATTTACATTTTGTGAATTTCCAAGGGTAATGCTAACGCAGCTATTGTTACATAACGTGTCTCTACCCTCCTGCTCTGTTAAAGCGAGCGTATACAGATAGAATTCTCTGCAGATCCTGTCATTACCTGTAAAATTCTCCCTCCTCCAGGAAGCCTGGGCTCAAACGCTGGATGGTAGGAGCTAAAATGTGAGCTTGATGCTTGTGCGAGTATGTATTAGAAATCATTAGCTGTGAACAGACGGAGCGTGGACTGTGGAGAGCAGATAGTGTTTCAGGCGTCGTTG
Source organism: Siphamia tubifer (assembly GCA_020466265.1). NCBI lineage: Eukaryota > Metazoa > Chordata > Actinopteri > Kurtiformes > Apogonidae > Siphamia > Siphamia tubifer. The sequence goes on from CM035796.1 coordinate 34,817,364, forward strand.
CACAGGCAGGATAGCCTGTCATTTTGACTTATTCTACAGTTTAACTTCAACTACAAACTTAGCCTGAAGATTTCAGACATGTGGGAAATAAATAAGCTCTTAAGCTGTGTTTACATAATTGGTAACTCTCCTTTACTCGTCATATTTGTATCATTATCCAGCTTATGTTTGTTAATGTAAACGAACAGAGCACTAGACTAAATACTCACCTTCTAGATGTTTTCATGCTGTTGCTCTGCCAAACATTTCAGACGTTTAGTAACGAGGCTGTTTCACATAAAAGACCAAGGAAAGGTACATAAATCTGGAACCGCCCCATACATTTAAGATAAAGAAATACTCAAAAACCATGAATAATGTTCTATTAGCTTCAAAGTGGGTCAGTTAATGTTCTTTTTCATTTGGGTCCAATCCCAATTACCCCTTACCTCTACCCCTTGACCCTTAGCCTTCCCCGTTAGCCTCCCCCTTACCTCTACCCCTTGACCCTTAGCCTTCCCCGTTAGCCTCCCCCTTACCTCTACCCCTTGACCCTTAGCCTCCCACTTACCTCTACCCTTTGACCCTTAGCCTTCCCCGTTAGCCACCCCCTTACCTCTACCCTTTGACCCTTAGCCTTCCTCGTTAGCCTCCCCCTTACCTCTACCCCTTGACCCTTAGCCTTCCCCATTAGCCTCCCCCTTACCTCTACCCCTTGACCCTTAGCCTTCCCCATTAGCCTCCCCCTTACCTCTACCCCTTGACCCTTAGCCCTCCCCATTAATCCTACCTCATCAAACCTCCTACTTACCGTTACCTCTACTCCTTGACCCTCGCCCCTCCTTATTCGCCCCATCTCATTAGCCCTACCCCATTGACCCTCTGCCTTGGCTTTACCCCATTATTCCTCTCCGTTACCCTTGGCCTTTAGCCCTCCCCCTTTATAGTGTTTTGGAACCAAGCTATTCATATGTTGCTTTCTTCTTTATTATAAGATAAAATAAGATAATTCTATATACAGTATACAGTTGTTAATTATTTATTTATTTTTTAACAATATGAATATATATATACAATAAACATATTAATATAAACCATTGCACTGTTACTGGACATATTGCAGAGTTTATGTGGAGCAGTTTCTGTTATAGATCCTATATTCTACTACATATGTATGTACTATTAAGCAGTTTTTAGCTGGTGTGACTCATACTACGGAGCCGCCTACAGTATAGTCCAGAAAATACAGTATTTGTTTTGGATTCTACTTAAATGTAAGATGAAATGACAGTGGTGTGGAAGCAGACTTGCAGATGACTAGTTCCCCGCAGGTCTGTGTTTGGCTTTGAATCAGTGCTCAGACGACGGCTCAGTCTTTATTTGATGTTTACATTTGTATGTGCTTTTGTGGTTGTATAAACAAGGGTAAGACCCAGGCCGGTCCTGATCTGCTCCACTCTGATGTTCCCTACCGAGGCCAGGGGAATTAAGCTCTAATTTTAACTCCCAGACTACATGGGAACATCTCAAATCTCTGCTTCTTTTGACCTTATTGAGGAAATTCCAGGGTGATTTCCTCTGAATCCGTCCCAGGTAAGAACCAGCGGGACAGTGTTTACGCTTACAATACTGAGGCATTTTTTCATTTGAGTTGAGTTTGATTTAATTTTGACACGTTTTTCCCCCACAATTTAGTTAGTTTTAATTAGTTTTAAAGCAGATTTGCTATTCTTAAATGAATTTATTTCATTAACTTTTTTCTAAATTTTTTCTTTATTTTTATTTTTTTTCCTTTTACTTTATTTTTTCTTGTTTTTCACTTTGTAAAAAACTCAAATATATAACACAAACAGCAGGGTTGGAAAAGTCATTTCACGTTGTCACATGGTACAGTCTGTTTTACATGTTGTCATAGTTGGGCAAAAAAAAGGCTCTATTTTTCCTTTTGTAGTTTCAGGTTATAGCTGTTCTATATGATGGAACTGGTTCACAATGTTCACAAAAATGTCCATGGTAGGGATGTGTTTTTGGAGCCAACGTCTTGTGATAGCCTTCTTGCTGATTTTTTTTTTTTAGTTTTTTTAAGTTTTTGTATTAGTTTGACTTTTTTCCATATCTTATTAAAATGTCATTTATAATAATAATAATAATAATAATAATAATAATAATAATAATAATAATAATAATAATAATAATAATTATTATTATTATTATTATTATTATTATTTATTATTTATTTATTTTTTAATATGAGTAAATGACAGTTAAATCAAATATACACATACGTACATAAATGTACAAATGTATAAATAATCATGAGTAAATGTAGCTGTTCAGTAAACACCAGTGAGTTGAAATACATTACCTTTTTTTTTTTTTAATTTTTCATATCTTTTTAAAATTTTGTTTATTTTATTTATATATTTCTTTAAAAAAAATTACTAAAACATTTTTTTCAAATTATTATTATGTATTTATTTTTTAATCTGAGTAAATGACTAAATTGAGTTTGTGCAGTTAAAATAAATATATGAAACATACAAATGAACAAATAAAGGAAATAATCATGAGTAAACGTAGCTGTAAACACCAGTGAGTTGAAACAATAATAATAATAATAATAATAATAATAATAATAATAATAATAATAATAATAATAATAATAATAATAATAATAATAATAATAATAATAATAATAATAATAATAATAACTCCTTTACATTTTTTCTAGATAGTATGTTCTTCAGACATTAAATGTATTATCTTACATCTTAAATCTTACATACTTTAATCAGATGAATCATAAAACAAATGACTTTAGTTCTGGTTAGTTCATGTTTTTAATATATATGATGGTGTGTTATTCCACATATATGCTGGTTTATGTACATATATGTATGTATGTATATATGTAAATATTCCACTAGAAATAACCTGTAAAGTGAATGGATCATAATGTAAACACAGTGTTTTAAAGTAAATCTGAGACCAATATTCCTAATAATTTCACATTTTGACTCCAGACTTATAATGGAAACTTGATCCAACCATAATTTAAGATTTGAGTTTTCTTTATCACTAACACACATGTGGGAACATTTCATTAGTTTATTTCTTGTAGACCAGTGTTTTATTTATTTATTTTTATTTTGTTGAAATTTTTTTTAATCTTTATTCATTCACTAATATTTAATTTTTTTTTATCTTCCTTGCCGTCACATTCAAATAAATCCCATACATGAATTTTTTTCTGCATTCTCACAACTTTAATTACATTTGGCAAAAACAAAAACAAAGGGAATTTTACCCTTTTTTTTTTTCCTTTTCTAAGCACAACATACCGATTTAGTTATTTTTTAAATTGTAGTTTTGATTTATTTCAGTTAATGAAAATGTTAATTAAATTCTAGTTTTGGTCATTTCATTAATTTTCCCTGATGATAAAAAGCATGATTCACTCAGATATTTTGTAATGGACTGTCCTCTCTCTGTCTCTCTCTCACCTTGTGACTCTCTCTCAGTCTCTCTCTGTCTCTCTAAGTCTCTCTCTCTCTCTCTCTCTCTCTCTCTCTCTCACCTTGTAACTCTCTCTCTCAGCAGTTATCTCTCTCAGATTGTGACTCTCTCTCTCTCTCTCTCTCTCTCTCTCTCTCTCTCTCACAGTCTCTCTCAGCAGCTCTCTCTCTCTCAGCTTGTAGCTCTCTATCTCTCTCAGTCTCTCTCTCTCTCTCTCAGCTTGTTACTCTCAGTTTCTATCTCTCTCTCAGCTTGTGATTCTCTCTCTGTCTTAGTCTCTCTCTCCCTCTCTCTCTCTCTCTCTCTCTCAGTCTCTCTCTCTCTCAGCTTGTGACTCTCTCAGTCTCTCTCTCTCAGTCTCTTTCTCTCTCTCTCTGTCTCAGTCTCACTCTCTCTCTCAGTCTCTCACTCTCTCTCTCAGCTTGTGACTCTCTCTCTCAGTCTCTCACTTTCTCTCTCTCAGCTTGTGACTCTCTCTCTCAGTCTCTCACTCTCTCTCTCTCAGCTTGTGACTCTCTCTCTCAGTCTCTCACTCTCTCTCTCAGCTTGTGACTCTCTCTCTCAGTCTCTCACTCTCTCAGCTTGTGACTCTCTCTCTCAGTCTCTCACTCTCTCTCTCTCAGCTTGTGACTCTCTCTCTCAGTCTCTCACTCTCTCTCTCAGCTTGTGACTCTCTCTCTGTCTTAGTCTCTCTCCCTCTCTCACTCTCTCTCTCAGCTTGTGACTCTCTCTCTCTCTCTGTGACAGTGTGTGTTCGTCACCCTCTACCTTTTTAACTCTATTGCAGAAAAGCCACTGCACACTTTTTTCCAAGTGTGTTTTGCACTGATAAGAACGTGGGCTGGGATTTGTGTTTCAGGGGAGACATTTGGGAGGATCTTTATCTGGCTTTACCTACTAGAGAAGAGACAAAGCGCACACGTACAGTCAGTGTCGTCTGATAGTAAAGTGTTTTCTGCTGCATGCGGCCGTGGCCACACAGGTAACAGCAGTGTTAGAGTGAAGGTATTCCTGTGCTCATTTATAAGGCGTTCACACAGCAGAGGTGCAAAGGTGCAGCGCTCACCAGCCATTCCTGTGTCTCTAGTTGACATATACAACAGCTAATAAAGCTAACCCCAGGCCACGCAGGAACTGGCTCATCTCCAGCCTACACTCCCTCCTTTTCTCGCAGCCTGTACTTCTACTCTCACATGGACTCATTGGTTTTTTTGTGTGTTTTTTTTTTCCCTCTGACTTCTTCATCTCGTCCCATGGGCTGTAAAAATGTAAAATCAATGCGGATGAGTCTGTTATGATTAATCTGATGAAACATTTTCACGCAATTAAATGGAACATTTGTTTTCAGTTGTTTTGTTTCACATTAGTTCTGTTTTTGAAACTGTTGAAGGTTTTGAATAAACATGTTAATTATATATTCATATTTTTGCATTTATTTGGGATATTTTAGCACATTTTTGTTTTTTGTTTTTTCTGGACTTGGGAATGAAAATGTAATAAAGAATTAATCCATATATAATTTCTTTCACAAAGTTTTTTATTTAAAAAAAATCATCTTACAAATTTTAATCATTTGACAGCATATATATTCACAGACATATGTAAAATCGCCTTGACAACCAAGACAGTGAAAGGTTTATTTATTTATTTTTTACATTAAACAAATAGCTTGATTGGAAACTGCACAATGCAACAGTTTTTTCAAACACATGTATTTATTCATAATTTATTTTTCTTATTTTGTGATGTTTTAATGATATAGTGCCTTTATACGTTGTATTTTATTGATGATTTTAATGATTTTATGATGGTGCTGAAGAGATGCTGCTAAACTGTAGTTTTATTGTGTCACAATGACAATAAAGTTTCTACTATATAGACTCATATACACATAGAAGCTAAATCAAATCCACTATATTAAACATTCACAAAAAGGAGTGCAAATGAGAACTTATATAACTTATTTAAAAAACTTATATACACCCACCCCCAATTTTTATTAGTTATGATTTCTATATCACAATTATTTGTATTTGTATTTGTATTTATTGATTTAGCACTTTAAAGACAATACATGCAAGGTATTTTACATGGAGGTGAAATTAGTACATAAAATAAATATCAGTGCTTGGAGAGGTAAGAAACCCTAGGAGGGCTTATTTTACATGAACATCAATATAATAATAATAATAATAATAATAATAATAATAATAATAATAATAATAATAATAATAATAATAATAATAATAATAATAATAATAATAATAATAATAACATCCTTATAATTGTTCTGATTTATAAATTATACCATCCTCTCATATTATACATATACAGTACATATATAATATAAAATATAGTATTAATATATTCATATGTCCACATTTAAACTGGGTATTATCCTCACATCGGTGCTTGGTGTCTCACTTGGACTTGTTTTTTGCTCTGCTCTCTGTGTCTGCTCTCATCTATAAGTACATTATCCTTCTGCTGCTTTATATTCCACTGCTGTTCAACTATGTCTTTAGTTTTGTGCTTTCCTCTTCTGGCTCTTGATCTGTTTCAGGACAAAGAAGAAAGCTCTGTCACTTTTCCCTTGAGTGATACAATAGCACTGGTCACCTTATTTGGGAAAAAAAAAAAAGCCGATACTTTGAACAGAGAGAGACTTGGCTGCATCTATTTTTAATGGATGGAGTGAAGCAGCGTGCATACATGTGTTTTTTTCTATTAGCATCAGCAGAAGTTTCACTTTAAAATCCCTTTTTCAGAACCGATATATTTACAGTTTGGCACCGAGGAGATGTAACAAATCGGTAAACAATCCTGGGTTTAAAAAAAATAAAAAATAAAATAAATAAAAACAGCCTTGATTTTGTTCGCAGACATCAATAATGTATGCTTCAAACGCTGTCGTGTGTAGTTTTTATCGAGATATGGATCAATTTACCTGTCATCGTGATTAGGCTTCCTCACATTTCTTTCCTTTATCCTCCCAGCAGTGATTTTGCTTCTTTTCACATTATCTGCCTTTTGTGCGTCTCCATCACAGTCTCTGACAGCGACGGCAGAGTGAGGACGACGCTGACAGAACTGTCATTTCAAATATTTAAAGTTAGAAAACGATCGCTTCCATTCACGCAGAGAAGAAAAACTGTGATATGCAAATGTTACCAAAAATGCAGGATAGATGGATAACTTGAGGCTTTTTTTTTGCTCTTTGTTCTCCCCCTCTACCTGTCGTTCTTTCACTCTGGAGGCTGAAACGCTGACACGTGGCTTTGAACGAAGATGCTTTGGTGTCGTAGAAACGCCTGATGTGGCCCTGATAGGCTTGTTGACTGTTTTGATGCTCGTTGAATTGCATTAGTCATTCGCAAAATAAATAAATGGATAGCCTGGGGAGTTCACTCATCTATCCATCCTAGGCTCATTTTAATACATGTTTGCTCTGGGTGCAAGCTCAGACTGAGTTCAACACAGCACGCATGAATGCACAGTACTGAGGGTTTTATGAGGCTGTCAAAATAAAAGCATTCACGTGGATTATTAATCCATCATCAAGATGAATCTGATTGAAAATTTTAAATTGAATTTGATTGACCGATAAAGTTTTTTTTGGGGCCGATACTGATCCCCCCCCCCCCCATATTTCTAAACCAACACTGATTCATTTGCCTACCTGCACTATCCCTCGTCATTACATGTATGGGTCTAGTGGTGCTTCATAGGGTGAGGTTAGATCAAGAGTGTTTCCAGGAGGTGTCATGGCGGCATGTTGTTTGCATCATTGGTTTCAATATGTGCCGTGTTTATATGGTGGCGCCGTCGTCCTATACTAGGACCGTCTATTTATGAACAAATTAAGATGTTATATAGGCATGCTCGAAGAAGATTTGAACAAAAATTATACTTAAAAACCCTCAGATTTTTCTAAAACCTGAGCTCATAAAATATTAATATGGTTCATTTTATTTCCATATTTTCAAGATCATATTTCAGAATAAGAGCTAGTCATTGTAATTATCAAAACACTACATTCATTATGAATAATACAAATTCTTAGTTGAAATTGGAAAAGAATATACACACACACACATGTAAAAATACATATGAATTATATTATAATAAACTTATTTTTACTGGTATAAGAATACAATATTTTACAGAGTTACAATTTGCCCTAAGGTCATTCTCTTTTATTAAGAGCTCAGAGTTTGGTCATTTACCATTTGACTGTGCTTTTCTAAATATAGATACATGCCGCCATGACACCTCCTGGAAACACTCTTGATCTAACCTCACCTGTGCTTCATAGTCAGGGGAGGCGGGGCTAAAAGGTTTTCGTTCAAATCCCTCTGTCTGCAATAGGCCGGTACTAAAACCAATCAGCGTAATCTTTAGGATGATGTCGTTAGACGCCGGAAAATTGATGGGGGAGTCCGGAGAAAGTTAAGGATAACTAAACAAAATGGTGGATTATGGAGCCTCAGTAAAACGTGGAATGGGATCTACGAGTGGACAAGTTTCCAGACCACATTACAACTACCTCACTTAGGTCAGACATCGTGCTCTCATCAGTTTCCTCAAGGCAAGTGCTACTGATAGAGCTGACAGTTGACCAGGGAGGATCGCATGGAGGAGGCGAATACCAGGAGCTGCTAGAGCAACGTCAAAGGGGAGGCTGGAGAGGACGGTGGGGTGTAGAGGCTTTGCTGGCCACTCTTTGTGTAAGGTGTTCTCACTACTCGACATCACTGGGGCTGTAAAAAGTAGAGCCATCAAGACCATGGAGGGAGTAGAGAGAGCCTCCAGAGGAATCTGGATTAGGAGGAACAACCTGTGGTCCAACGCTACTGGGACACAAGTCAGGGTCTGATCAACCCTGACTGGGTCGCCTGAGGGAGGACGTGTGATGTTGAAAGACCAGGAACATCTGATAATCTCGGATACATCACTGAGGATGTGTCCCAGGGCATCTTAGGATGTATTTACTTATCGGAGCTTAACGAGTGAATTGAAAGTTTTCTCACATTCTTCACTCATCTTTGATAATAAGAAATCCCCATTCATTGTTGTTCTTCTTCTATGGTTGTTTCCGGTTGTTTCTCTCCGGATCATTGCATCATCACTTTGTTTTACACCCGCCCTCTGACTATACTTCACTATCATTCATCGGCCAGTTTCAGGGAAGTGGTAAATGGTCTCAAAGCGCTTTACATTAGCTTCACATTCACCCATTCACACACACACACTCATACACCAGGAGGTTTCTAAGGTCTAAGGTCAGTCCTACTGGGGGCCTAAGTTGGGGTTCAGTGTCTTGCTCAAGGACACTTCAACATGTGGACAGCCAGAGCTGGGATGCAAACCGCCAACCTCTCAGTCATTGGGCGACCCACTCTACCAACTGACCCACAGCCACCCCAAATCTAACCAAAAGTTACATTGAGGGTAACTACACTATGGCTGCACAGTAGATTTGCTACCACAAGGGGGCGTCTAGTGCGGATAAGTTCGAATTTTTTCCCATCAGCCTTAGCTCCTGATATGTCTAAGTTGATATGTCTAAACTTAATACATGTTTGGTCTGGGTACAAGTTCAGACTGGGTTCAACACAGCACGCATAAATGCACAATACTGAGACTGTCAAAATAAAAGCATTCACATGGATTAATTCATCATCATGATTAATCTGATTGAACATTTTAACTAGTGATTAATTAATTAATTATCCATATGGATTTTGGATGTTTTTTTCCATCAGCCTTAGCCAATGACTGATAGAGGCTGCCGATATTTCTAAGGTGATATTTGGAGCCGATACTAATATTTGTTTTTGCTATGAAATGAAAACAAATGTCAGAAAATCTACTTTAATTTCAATTAGAAAATACAAAACATTGACAGTTCAACTCATAATTGTGACCAAACATCGACCTTCTCCTTTTTCTTTTTTCTCTTCTTTCTTTTTTCCTGTTGTTTTTTCTTTACCCCCCCCTTTTTTGTTACTTTCCATTTTGTCTGTTGTTTTTTTCCCTTTTTTTCTTCCCTTTTGTTTTTTCAAACCCCACCTTTTCCTTTTTTCACCGAAGCACTTCCAGCTTAAAATGCCACATTAACATAAAGCATACATTAGTCAGGGATTGTGCTAGCACGAGGCTTAATGTTTACACTAGGCTAATGCTAATGCTAACACTAGTCTTATGCTAGCACGAGGCTAATGTGTCACCCAGTTTAGACAAACACGTTAAGTGCAGATATATTCTCTTCTGTTTCCTCATGAAAAATGCTTGAATTAGGCAAAAAACATAATAAAATCAAATCAAAAAACCTTGAATTTAAAAAATAATCAGCTAATGGAACCAATGAAATTGATCTTGGTCAGATGTTTTCAATCAGATTTTCTAGATCTATTGTCTATAAATCACTTCTTATATCCCACTGTCATGTTCCTCTTGGTGATTCTGTTCTTATTTTGAGATACTTGGACTAGAAATCAGACAAATACCCTTGGTCAGAGTGTAGGGGCACAGTCTAGGGGCAAAAAAAATCAGATTTGTGCCACATTTGCCTGAAGTCTGAACGCAGTGTTAGTCACAACACAAATCCTGTCTGCTCTGTATGCGACAACTGGATGGTCACATGATGATGTGTATACGTTTTTAAAAGCGAGGTCGTGGGATTTGTCATTTGAAGTTGTTGTATTGAGTCAAACAGTCTGTTCCTTTTTCAACAGACTGTGTTTTTTGGTCACGTTCTAACTTGCAGAAGTCTTAAGACGTGGATCATGCACAGAAATGTGTAGTTGAACGCTGGAGGGCAAAATTCCAGCTGGTCTTTTGGAAGAGCAGACGGCCCATGTGGTGAAGGGTGCACTACCCCAGCACAGCCAGGCAATCAGGTTTGGCTTTTTTAAGCTATTACTGGGGAGCTGTTGATAGCAGAAGTTCAGTCTCCTCGTGCTGCACATCCTCCGACTCCCTGCCAACGAAAAGACTGATGACGCACAGCAGAAAATACAAACGCTAGACTGGGATATGGAGCCGATCGATTGGCTGAAACCAGAAACAAAGCAGTGTTCATTAAGTGTGTGTGTGTGTGTGTGTGTGTGTGTGTGTGTGGGTGTGTGGGTGTGGGTGTGTGTGTGGGTGTGGGTGTGTGTGTGTGTGTGTGTGTGTGTGTGTGTGTGTGTGTGTGTGTGTGTGTAATGGAGTACATGCTTTAGTGCTGCTGTTGTTGTAATGTTGACAACCTGTTTATTCATAAGTGCGCAGTGTAGTAGTCGTCTGCTCTGTTTTTACCCTGCCCCCTGAAAGGGTAGAAGGGTATTGTTACCCCCCCACACACACACTGAAGGCGAGAGGGGTATTGTGTCTGAGTTGGTTTGTGTTACAGCTGCACAATATATTGTTTGAGCATCGACATCGCAATGTACATGTGCATAACAGTCATATTGCAGGTCTTTTATTTTATATTATTATGTTTTTTTTTATTTATTTGTATATATGTTTTTTCATTATTTATTTAAATGCATTTATTTCATTTAATTTTTTAATTTAATTATTATAATTTATTTATTTTTATTCATTTTTTTATTTGTTATTAAAAAAAGTATTTATTTGACTTTATTTATGTATTTAGATTTTATTTCATTTTTAATTTTTTTTTTACAATTTAAGTGTATTTATAATTATTAATTTTATTTAATAATTTCGAAAGGATGACACTGAAACATACGTTCTATCAAACACTAATCGGTTTGACCGTTTGTGTCGGCACCAAACAGCTGTTATATAGTCCTGAGCAGGTTTTTGTTTTTCGCAAGATACAAAAAAAATTCGCAATATCAGATTTTTCTAATATCATGCAGTCCTAGTTTAGTTTCTTTGTTTGTAAGCAGCTTTATGCATGAACTAGTGGACCAATGTCTATGACATTTTCAGGAAAGATGTGAGGTGGTCCAGAATAGATCCTATTAAATTTTGGTGAATGTAGGTCAAAGGTCATAGTCACCAAAAATGTGTTTTCACAATGATAAGAGATAAGGAAAATCATGTCAAATGTGTGTAAGGAGGTGGGGTTTGTTGTGCCAGGCAACACTTGTTTGTTTGTTTGTTTGTTTGTTTGTAAGCAGCTTTACGCAAAAAAAAAACTACTCAACCAATTTTCATGAAATTTCCAGGAAAGATCCAAGTTGGTCCAGAATAGATCCTATTAAATATTGGTGAATGTAGGTGAACATAGGGCTTTAAAAACCTACGTTCACAGGAGTGTTTTCCATGAATGTTACACTTTTGCACATTTATTTAAATCATTCATAATTGATAGATATTCATTTTAATCAACTCTGAATATAATGTTAAATTCAAGTCTAATGTTTCCTTCAAACACAGAACGATCCCATTCTCTTCCACACAGTGAATCAAACCATCTGCTCATTCACTGCTGTTTTTACCTTGTTTTCTGTATCGGTATCGGATCAGTATTGGCAGATACAAAAACATCAGATATCGGTATCGAATTGGTGATTGGTGGCCAAAAAAGGTGGACCGGTACAACCCTACAATCAATCAATCAATCAATCAATCAATCAATCAATCAATCAATGCCAGAAGAATAATGAGGTATAGTCAGTATTCTGGACGCTCGGGTACAACCGATGAATATCAACAGTCCTTCCTGCTCCATTATTTGACCTTTTTGAAATCAGATCAAACAGGAAGGGGATTAGTTTTTGATGTTGACTTGATTTTAATAGACCAGGAAACCCCCACCCCACACACACACACACACACACGCACACACACGCACACACACACACACACACGCACACACACACCTCGTCTTTTCATGGAGCTAATTTCAAAGAGGGAGCCGTGGGTAAAATGCGACTGTTTTGCCGATCTTTGCACCAGCACCAGTTTATTCATTCTCCCCATGTCCAGCAGTTGATAATACTATTAAAACTCATACTCTCAACTTTCTTGTTATTCTGTCAGGGTTATGAAAAAGACCTGACAGTTAAAAGGCAGGAAGCACTCGACGAAAGGAGAGTTAAAGCCAGCCGCCGCATGTCAAACAGGTGACAACGAGCCAGGGCACTACATCCATGAAGGGTTAAATGTGCGGCGTGTGGACGAGAATTCAAAGACGCTGTGGAGCCTCGGCCATTGTTCTGCACTGAATAAAAAAAGCAAGTTCTCAATTCATTAAAGGTCCTTTTCATTTGACTCATGTAAAAGACCTAATACATGAAGTCAAGAAAGGACGCTTTATGTGACCTTATTATCATTGAACTGATTCCTTGAGATTTGACAGAGAATTATGCTACGTTCTAGGCCACCCGTGGCTCGTACTTTTCTGACCTTCAAATAACGACTTACGACTTTGTAGCCTTCCATGCTAATCACACCAAACTGCAAGGAATTGTAGCATCTAGATGCTCATGCTTTTATTGAAAGTTAAGGTTTATGGTGTTAAAAAAAAACAACGAAAACTGGGGAAAAAAAAGATATCGATAATGGAACAGAAAAATAAGCATCTACGACCGCTGTCATTTGTCCAATTTCTTTGGTTTTACAAGTGAATCAATGTTGTAGAAAATGATGCTTACATTTCCATGTTAGCGATACAAAAATACGGTACAAAGATTGTCTTCGGGTTAAAATGACCCAGCAGTCAAATTGAGTGGAAATGGATCAATATTAACCCTTTTATCTGACCCAAATGGAACTATATTAACCCTTTTATCCGACCCAAATGGATCAATATTAACCCTTTTATCTGACCCAAATGGAACACTATTAACCCTATGATCTGACCCAAATGGAACAATATTAACCCTATGATCTGTCCCAAATGGAACAATATTAACCCTATGATCTGTCCCAAATGGAACAATATTAACCCTTTTATCTGACCCAAATGGAACACTATTAACCCTATGATCTGACCCAAATGGAACAATATTAACCCTATGATCTGTCCCAAATGGAACAATATTAACCCTATGATCTGACCCAAATGGAACAATATTAACAATATTAACCCTTTGTGGATTCCAATTGTCAGTAAAGGTTCTTCAGATGATAGTCTCCCCAAATAGCAACAAGTGTCGTTTTGAATAAATATAGTTTTTCTGCAGGTGAGGAGGGAAAACTCACATATTTACACAATTTGTAGTGAATGACATCTTGTGTCTTCGAGCAAAATACATTTTTGGGTTTAAAATTCATTTTAGCTGCTTATACTGAGGGTCTAGTAAAGACGGCTGGAGGGTTAACTGTGATGAGACATTTGGACTAGAAATGAGACAAACACTCCTGGTCAGAGTTAGTTTTGCAGCGTGTCCATCCATCAGTGTCCACTTGATGACTTTGTCCAAATGGTTCGACCTCATTTGTCTTTGGTATTTTTACGTGCAACTTATTCTTGGACGAGTTCTTGGGACGTCGAACCTGAGCGTCACTTTCAAGGTCACATTGTTGTTACTGACACGTTGAAGTAGGACATGGATGTTGATCTTGACATTTTTCAGGTGTTTGAGTGTCAGAGGGGGGTCATAGAGGCAGACCCAGCGGGTGGAGGTCCGAGGGCAGGGTAGACCTCACTGTCTTTACAGAGTTCAATGTTGTTCTTGACATGTGGTTGGATGGTATTATTAACCCAGGGACAGGAAAAAAAAAAAAAAAAAAAAAACCCTCAAAGATTGTTCCAATGTAAAGTCAAATGTTTTGGAATTTAATAGACTTTATATTTTATAGTTTATATTTATAAAACACATGGTTTTGTTGTGATTTGGAAAATATGAGTGAAGAAAACTGAACAAGCTCGTTTTAACTGGTTCCATTGGCTGATTTTTTTGTTGAATTAAGAAAAAAATTTTGAAATAAAAAAAAAAAGGAATAAGAAAAAAAATCTTGAATTAAGCAAAAAATAACAAAATCCTAAAAAAAAGTTGAATTGAGCAAAACATGCTGAATGAAGCAGAACAAATGTTAAATAAAAAAAAAAATCTGAATTAAACAAACCTGTAACAAACCAACTTTGAATTCACGAAAAAAGAAAAAAAAAATCTGCCAATAGAACTAAAACTGATCTTGTTCAGATGTTTTCAATCATATTTTCCAGATCTATTGTCTATAAATAATTTTTTTATATCTGACTGAAAAGTTCCTCTGTAGGTGATTATGTCTGATGAGACAAATCCACTCGGTAACTTTTAAGGTTTTGCGGTGCTTTGACTCCATTATGAGGTTTTGTAGTTACAAGAAGAAACACTCAACCATTTCCACAAGCATTAAAGAAAGGTCAAGTGTGTTAGAGTAACTACTGGACAGTCCAGAACAACCATAAAGGTCAACTACGTGAAAGAATCAATGGTACTGGAACAAATACAAGGTCCAAATATCTGATCAGATTAAAATCAGACAGAATCACCTAAAGAGGAAGTTTTCAGTCACATATAAAAACTGATTTATAGACAATAGATCTGGAAAATATGATTTAAAACATCTGAACAAGATCAGTTTTACTGCTTCTTTTGGTTGATTTTTTTTTTTTCGTTAAGTCAGAGTTGGTTCGTTAAAGGTTTTTTTTTTTAATTCAGAATTTTTTAATTTCAACATTTGTTTTGCTTCATTCAAGTTGTTTTCATTGAATTCAGTGGGGGTTTTTTTTAGGATTTTGTTGTTTTTTGCTTAATTCAATATTTTTTTTGTCTTATTTTCATTATTTTTTTCTTATTTCAAGATTTTTTTTGTCTTATTTTCATTATTTTTTGCTTATTTCAAGATTTTTTTTTTAATTCAACAAAAAAAACCCCAAAAAAACAATCTGCCAATGGAACCAGTGAAAATGAGATTCTGTCTGATTTTAATCTGATCAGATATTTGGACCTTGGTGACGTTTGTATTTGTTCCAATATACCATTGATTCTTTCACATAGTTGACCTTTATGGTTGTTCTGTCCAGTAGTTACTCTAACACACTTGACCTTTCTTTAATGCTCTAATGTTTCCTACAAAACCTCATAATGGAGTCAAAGCACCGCAAAACCTTCAAAGTTACCAAGTTTATTTGTCTTATTTCTAGTCCAAATATGTCATCACATTTAAAATCAGACAGAATCACCTAAAGAAAAACTGTTCAGTCAGATATAAGAACTGATTTATAGACAATACATCTGGAAAATCTGTCTGTTCTAATCAGTAGAACATGTGTATTATTCTATTAATGAGCATAAGGCAGCACTTTGGATTCTTATGGGAGCAGAAACACACAGATGAGATAGTGTTGACTAAAAAATCCAATTAATTTCCTTGCAGATATTCTGTGCATGTGTTCTGAAAACTGTCATCAGTGTGAGGATTAGTGAGTTACTGTATATGCATTAGTTTAGTGGTAGTTTAAAGAGAAGTTTGGACTCTAAATGGAAAGGAAGCATTAGTTATTTTTTTGTAATTTAACTGGAAAAAAAGTGTATATGTCTCATTTCTAGTCCAAATATCTGATCAGACTTAAAGTCAGACAGAATCACCTAAAGAGGAACTTTTCAGTCAGATATAAAAACTGATTTATAGACAATAGATCTGGAAAATATGATTGAAGATCATTTTAACTTCTTCTATTGGCATATTTTTGTTGTTTTGCTTGAATAAAAAAAATACAATAAAATAAAATGTTGAATTGAGCAAAAAAAAACATGAATAAATATTCAATTAAGAAAAAAAAAAACTTGAATCAAAATAATATTGAAATGTCCTAATTTATTGATAATAGATATGGATGATCTGATTGAAGAAATCAGTCAAATATATCAATCCATCAATCAATAAAAAACGTAAACACATTTTCAAACCCTTGAAAAATACATGTACTGTTTTGAAACTGTTTCTCTCATGCTTTATGAGGACTTTAAGAAAAAAAACAAATTAATATATTTATAGGGCCACATCATTTGCATAAATTTGCATACTTCACACAGTTATATTTTACTAGTGGGGACCTGCGTTTATATTTATCCCTCATCGGGACCTGAATTTTGGTGTCTATGGTGTCAGAGGTCCCCATGGTGTGACTGTATAAACACATCAATGTCCCTATAACGATAGGAATACAAGCACACACACACACACACACACACACACACACACACACTGTTTTTTCAGTGTGTTTGGGTCTTCGTCTTTACACTGCACACACACATTTCACTAAACTCCTTCCAGATATAACCTAGTTGGGTTAGGGTTATCATCATCATCATCATCATCATCATCATCATCATCATCATCATCATCATCATCATCACTATTATCTTTCTACATGATATGATTTGGTGCCATGATGGATGTGGCTGAAGTCACGCTGGCGCTAACTTTCTGCTGACGGGATGTTTTACATGTTTATATGTAAATATTCTGTCACTTTTCCACATTTTTTTTAATCGTGATTAGAGTTCCTAAACATTTAGTCGTTTTACAAATACATATTTTTTCACACCACAGTCTCGCTTTATGTTAAAAAAGGCAAAAAAAATCTCTATGTCATGTCTTATTACGGCAGATGTTAGTGTCTGTAACACTACTTGTTTGTTTTTAATAAAAAAAAAAACATATTTGTACAAACCGAGCCTATTATTTTTTATATAACAGTATTACAATGAATTTAAATTAAACAAAAATGTGCGATGAAACTGTGATTTATTGTGAGTTAACTATTGAATTTATGTGATTAATTGCGATTAAATATTTTAATCGATTGACAGCACTAGTCATTATATCTTCACATTATTTTAAATCTTTATTTAACCCATTCCACAATTTAACTTCACACTTTCAAATACAAAAATGTTTCAGTGTTGTTCGAATCTTATGAACCCTGAAATTAAGTTTCCCTTGAGTTTATAAATAATAATAAAAACCATCTCGCTCTCTACATAAAATTTTAATAATAGGTAATAATAATCATTTTTTCCTTGAACATTATTTTTGCAGTTTGCAATCCATGAATTTTATTAAACTTGACCTTAAAAATAATTAATTGGTATGGTATCCAACCTTGTGAATAATTCTTATTTCTTTTTTTCTGTAGAATAACCAGTGATTTTATTGAGTTTTTTTTTATAATTGCATAGTAACTTCTAAATAGTAGTTCAAGTCAACACTAAAGAATGTGTAAGGATTTTAAATCTAGTAAATGTTTTGTTTTATTTAATATTAAGACGGTTCTTGATCATTTGTTCTGTACATGTTTGATGTGTGGTTTCAGCAACAAACTTAATTTGTAGAACCATTTCAATAATAACACCATCTATTTTTTTAAACTCTACTTCTGTATTGTTCCTATAATTACCAAATAACATAATTTTTGTTTTGTTTATATGTATTTAACAACAACTTGTTATAATGATGAGTCTTAGTTCTTATTTTCTTCTGGATGATTCCACAGATGACGTCATTTCAGAAAGTCGTTCATTCCATCCCACCACCATTAGTTATGTTATTTGTTTAATTAAAGGAGACATATTATGTCGATCTGTGTTTTTCTACATACATACAATATTATAACGTCAGCAAAGTTACAAAACATGAGCTATAGTGTTTATTATGGGTGGGAGAAAAATATCGATTCACGTATGTATCATGATTTTTTTGTTTTATGATTTTTAATTTGATTCTTTTGTTCAAAAAAATTTTTTTTTCCCATATTTAAATGATTAATTTTCAGCTGGGTAGGGAAAAAAATTACTGCTTGTAAAAACTGTAGATGAGTCTATGTCATAAAATACACAGAAATCACCTCAGTGAAAGCACATACATAGATGACAGCTAGCTTATTATCGTATGAGCTTCAACAACACACCAACGTTAAACAGCATTAATTTATGCGCAGATAAACAATACACTATGATAATATCTATTCCAACTATATTGTGTTATTAATCTGACCTTATGTCATTTACACACAGTAATAAACCAGGAATATATGAATTACAGTTGGGAAAAAGAGGGTTCTAGCAACAACAACAACGGCTAATTCTAAACACGGCGGTGGTGCGTTCAGTACTGTCGTAACATCTCTGGTGCGTTCAATAGCACAGGATATTTGAAAACTTAGAGAAAATTAGTTGTAATTATAGTTAAACAATCATTAACAATTAAAGTGTGTGGTCTTTCTAACAGAAGGGAAGAGCAGAGCTGGACATGTACACTTTAAACTTCACTTTATTATGAAGTATATTCATTTAAAGGCTCCTATTTGTGTTGTGTGCAGATAAATGTAGCAGTTTACTTCCCAAAGTCTGGTTCAAATATATTACTGCTGAATAAATCTGAACTGATTCACATATGATGTGTATTTAAAAAAAAAAAAAAAAGGTTCCTGATATGATCTGTTGGCGTCATCATTCAGCTTTTTTACGTGGTCTGGTGTTAAAAAGGCAAGAGAAAAATATTGGGAATATGGGGAATATCGAAGAATCGCAATTTAAATTGATTTGGCACCTAAAATAAATTGTAAAAACATCTAATCATCATAAAAGCATATTGTCCTAGCCTTAGTGTTTATGCCATCATCCTACGGGGTGGTTTTCTGTCACTCTAAACAGCTCGTTGCGAGATGTTTGTGTCAGGTTAAAGCTCCAACAGCGTGGAACTGGCCCCACACCACGCCCACCTGGCATATAATTAAAACTTTACATTTCCACCCTGAAGAAGAAGAAGAAGATGCCTCCTAGAACAGTCCATCATTGTTTTTTCAACTGTGAAGGAAAATATCAACAGTTTTCCTTTCCAAAAAATCTCCCAACCATAAAACTGTGGGAAGATTTTATTTTTTTCCGGCCAACGTAACATAACGTAATGCGCGAGTGGTCCAAAATATTGACATGCTTGAATCCTCTTGGTTCAATAGTGAGAGCAGCGCGTCAGACACATTTATATTCAGACCTAAAAGCATGTGACCTGATAGCTCTGTGTACAGTAGTCTACGTTAGCCTACCGCTATCACACTGTAAACAAAGACATGTGGGTTCACGGTCTGCCTCTCCCTCTAACCCCCCCCCCCCCCCCCCCCCCCCCCCCGGAAGCCTCCACTGAGCTGGCCAATCAGAAAACAGCGAGATAGGCCACAAGCCAAAACTGAGCATTTCAGACAGAGGCAAGAATCAGGTTTGATCTGGACTTTTGTGAACATCGGTATGAGATAACTATAGTGTTTTATGATCTGGAAACCATGCAAAGCTACTCTGTAGGTGCTGAAAAGTCACATAATGATAGTTAAAACTGAACATAATAGGCCTCCTTTAAATATTTAACAGCAAGATGGATTTTATTACTGATATTTAATGCCTGGTTACTTTTCAAGCACTCTATAAGGAGGATATATCTTGACCTCCATTTACCAAAACTGCTCCCACTTGTCCAATTAAACTGAGCAGACCAACCTATTTTTGCAAACCAACAGATTTCCTTCCGGCTAAATCCCCAATAGTACTAATAATTTACATGAAATAAATATATATATAACTAACACAATCCTGCCTGGCATCTTTTCCATCTCTTCGCTACACTAACATTTTTTTTTTTTACTAAACCTTGATAGAATCATGTTGTTGGAGCTGGAATAATAATTGTGTTTTGATATGAGTCTTGTTTATATAATAGTGAATAGATGTTGTATCAGATCTCTTATCTTCCAAATGTACACGATAAGAAAAGGGCCGACAAGAGGCTGAGTTACTGCTGTTTTAATAAGAGGAGAGAGTTTTTGCTTTTAGAAAAATCAACCTCAGACAATTTTCCATGTATTATATTTTGGATGAAAGACGTGAACTTAAGGATCTGTGGGAGTACGATTGTTCTGAACACTGAAAGAACTGCAAAACTAGAGCGAAGAATCTGCTGAGAAAATGTACTAGGGTCATGATACTATATATATATATATATATATATATATATATATATATACTGTATATATATATATATACATATATATATATATATATATATATATATATATATATATATATATATATATATATATATATATATATATATATATATATATATATATATCAGTGATGTATAAATGACCCACAACTGACTGCTTTTTTAACTAACTCACCCGCAGTTCAGACCCCAATAAATATATTTGAAAAGAATGGACCCGACCCGCTTCTCGACCCGCATTTTAAAAATGTAATCAATAGCCTTTATGAACATCAAATGACCTTACTCACATACCTGCATTTATTTCCGTGTTAAAATCTGATGTCATTGGGGTCAACAACCTGGAAAAACATTTGAACCCAGTTTCCACAGAAAAGAAAACACTGAGAGCTACTCATCATCTTTAAAAATCTCATTGAACGTGTCCCAAACCTTACATTTCTTGTTTGTATGTTTCCGTACCTTCCACTCTCCTAAGTTGACTTTTTCTCTTGTTCTCTTCATACCGTAGGATACTGACGATGTTGTACATCACCTTCACGGACATTCAGTTAATGAAACGTATTTACCAGGTTATTTTAATGTTGATCTCAAACAACAAACGACCTGACTGACCGCAACCCGGATACCATTATCACTGCAGATGACCATGGGTACCCGCTCACTTCGGGTCTGCCCGCGCATCACTGACATATATAAATATATATATATATATATATATATATA
The DNA here is from genome assembly GCA_020466265.1 of Siphamia tubifer. NCBI lineage: Eukaryota > Metazoa > Chordata > Actinopteri > Kurtiformes > Apogonidae > Siphamia > Siphamia tubifer. The sequence goes on from CM035796.1 coordinate 34,838,535, forward strand.
TATATATATATATATATATATATATATATATATATATACACAAACACACAAACACAATATATCACAATGTATCGTGATACAAAGGTGGTGATATTTTTACCCCAACCCCCTAAAGAGAAGGCAAGGGGTATTGTTACGTTTGAGTATTGCGTTTGAGTTGGTTTGTAAGCAGCTTTACACAAACACTACTGGACCAAGTGTGAGGTGGTCCAAAATGGATCTTATTAAATTTTGGTTAATCTAGGTCAAAGATCAATGTCACCAAAATGTGTTTTTACAGTGATCGGAAAAAACGGCAAATCATGAATTTCCTTTTCATTCCTGTATACTCAGTTTTACATATAACTGCTTTTTTCTCTCACTGTTGATGTGCATTGACAACAAAACCTTGAAGGACTCTAGGTCAAAGGTCAAAATCTAATTTTGGATATAACTTTTAAACTATTTATCTTATAGACGTCCAATGAGCACCAACCTGCTGGTCTTTCTGTTCAGTTCTGCATCTTGTGTGTATAGATTTTGACCTATTGTTGACCCAAGAGGTCAGAGGTCACTGGGACAATACCTAAAAAAACTACAATGGACAATGATAGAAAAACCAGTGGAGACCGATTTAGTTCCTCTTCTTGACTGATATGAAACCTAGCATGGACTTCAAATGTCATCGTGATGTTTGACCTTAATAGTTTCATGTCCATTGTAGTTTTTTTTGGGTATTGACAGAGAGACCCCTGACCTCTTGGGTGAACAGTCGGTCAAAATGATGCAAAATTGAAAGAATTGAAAGTTGGTGCTCATTGGAAATCTGTAAGATTACTAATTAAATTTTTGACCTTTATTGTGACCTTGACCTTTGACCTAGAGTCTCCAAATTTGTCTTCACATATTGATGTCAATGCACATCAACAGTGAGAGTAAAAATAACTTACATGTAAATGTGAATCTACATGACTGAAAAGGAAATTCCTGTTTTACCCTATCTCTGATAACTGACAAAAAATATTTTTGGTGACCTTGACCTTTGACCTACATTCATCAAAATTCCATGGGATCTATTCTGGACCACCTCATGCCTTTTCTGAAAATTCTATGGAAATTCTTATAGTAGTTTTTGTGTAAAGTTGCTGAGAAACAGATGGACAGATGGGTAAAAAGAACAAAACTAATCGCCTTCTCCTTTTTTGGGGGGGGGGGGGGCAACAATGTAACACCAGTGGGTTTTAATTCTGCAGGCACGTGATCGCCTGAAGTTTCCCCGAATCATCTGAAACCACATAGGAGAGATTGTCTACTGTCTCTGTAAAAGAATTCCCGAAAGAAGTCAAAGTTAAATTAGCATGTGAATGTATTTATGATATATTTAGCACTGTGATTAGACAAGCATGTTGTGCAAATCTGTATCAGGCAGACAGATTAGTGGATAAACAAACACCTTGGGATTCCACACATTACTGCTGTCGCTTGTTGTTGCAAAATGATGATGCATATTTTCCCTGGTGCTTTTAGGAAATAAAGATGCAAAACAATAGCCGCTAAATTTACATCATATCATAAATCATATTGTTTTGATTTGAAACACTTTGCACTGGAAGTTCTTCCATGAAATTAGGTTTATTTTCGTATCTGGATCTTTTCCATCTGTTTAGACCTAATTATAAAAGGGTAAATGTAGACAAAGTTATACCCCCAGGATGGAACTAATGATAACCTCAGAGAAATGCCAATTTTTTTTTTTAAATACTCCCATCACATAATTAATGAATTTCTCATCAAATATAGAAAAAAAAGGCCTCAAATATAGACAGTTAGAAAAATATATTTTTTGTTGTTCTTCTGACTGTGTTACATGATGATTTTTGTATTTAAAAAATAATGTAAAATAATATAAACAAAACTGCAAAATGGTTTCTCTTTTATCTCTATAAGTATTTATATTTAAAAATGACCCAAAGTACTTCCAAACATGCATCATAACATGTGTCTACAATACATCTGGTTTGAGATGTTTTATTATTAATTTATTCATTTTTATTGTCAATTACTTTGTTTCTTCTTTATTTCATTGTGTTAAATTTCGAACCTTTATTTTATTTTTTATTTTCTCAATTTTTATAATATTTATTTTTTAAATCTTTTATTAGGCTTGAGCCAAGTAATTAAAAAAAAAAAGTTTGTCTCTTTGATCAATTTCCATTACATTTTCATTAAAGGTGTTAGGTGGTCCAGAATAGATCCCATTAAATTTTAGTCACAGTCACATTAAAATTTTGTCACAGTTACTAAAGTTGTGTTTTTGCACTGATCAAATATCGGGTAAATCAGGTAAAATGTTTGTTGTATCTGGACCCATTTGTTTTGATTTGATTTGAATCTTTATTTTGAATATGTTTCAAACACCAGTGTTGTAGAATCTACAATAACATCAAATATAAAAATGTTAATGCATGAATGTACTTTTTGGAGTTTAAAGGTGACTCTGTAAAAGTGGTCACAGTGAAGCAATTTACATACAGGCGAACAAAGGTGACATTGCGGGGGAAGGGACAACGCTCACCACATAGGAGCTTTCAGAAGAAGACCCAACCCTTCAGTAGATGACCAAGGGACAGATAACATCTTAAAGAAGGTGGGGTTGACGGGAAGGTGTTATAAACTGTGTCTGAGCAGGGAGCTTTAGTGTCACATGGTCGTTGATGCTCAAAGACTCAGACTGGACTTTTCTGACAAAAGACGATGTAATCTTAAAAGTAATCTTATGCTGAAATATTTTGTAATACTGTAACTGATTGTAAACTATGATTGTGATATTAAAATAATGAAAAGACAATGAGAAGACTCAAAGAGGTATATCTTAACCAATCACTATTAGGCCTAAATATAATTAATTAATTAATTAATTAAAAAACACATTTTTGGTGACTGTGACCTTGACCTTTGACCTACATTGACTAATATATAATGGGATCTATTCTGGACCACCTCACAGCTTTCCTGGAAATTTCATAGACATTAGTCCAGGAGATTTTGTGTAAACCTGCAGACAGACAAACACAATACCAGTCTTGCCTTTGGTGGTGGGTGTGGGGTTGGGGGGGGGGGGGGGGGGTGGGGGGAGTAAAAATGAGAAAAGAGAAGGGAAGGGAAAATACATAATTACATTTTCATCCATGAACCATCTTTAAAAAGGGAGTAGAACATATTTCTATTTCTTTATTTCTTGTTGCTTTACATTTGTAGCCACATTCGGAACACTTTAAAACCGTATCCTCTTTTGATGCCGGAACATTCACTAAATCTAATCGCAGATATGCTAACAAAACGCACACACTTTAATGGAGCCATGTGACAGAGGTTCAGAAGTTTATGTATCTGTCCACAAACGCTGCACGTATCCTGAGGAAGCACAGATCGATAATAATAATCAATAATTGAAAGCGTTCCAACATCATAAACCAAATCTGATAACATTAAGAGTGAATTAAACGTGCACCAGACTGCATTACCCATAGATTAACAGCCTATTAAAGGCACAGACGTCCTCTTACCACCTTATAGTCACAGTGAATTGCATTGGTTTCAGTGTTATGTCATTCATTTGACGCTCGTCCCTGTGAAGTACAACAGCTCGTATGTTTGTGGAGTCACATGTGAGGCTGTTATTGTAATGACTGTCATGACCTCAGTGTTGTAATGTTGTAATGATTACTAATCATGCCCTGCAGCGCCAAGAGAGCGCTCAATGCAAACGCAGCCACGGTTGGCAGTGGAGTCTGATCCTCTGCCTGGTTTTTTTTTTTCTTCTTTTTTTTCTCTCCTTCCACCCACACCAGCAGTGGAAAAATAGACTGAACTCAGAGAAAAGGAAGCGAGTGGATGAGCATCAGTGCACAATTATATGTTGGGCATTTAGCCAGACAGCACGCCTAATCTGTTGGCCCTGAGAATCCAACCCACAACCTGGATTCCCACAGCTCAAGTGTGCAGACCAGAACTTTTATCTGTTTGTTTCAGAGGGAAACGAGGGAAACGCAGACGGAACAGGTGGAATTTACTGATCGACTGATATGGGTGGTTTTTTGGGACCGATACAGATTTTTTTATTTTTTTTTACATTACACTGTAAAAAATGCCCTTCTAAAAATATATAGTTTTTGCTTGAATTGTCAAAAAGTTGCCACACAGATGGAGCATGTGCAGTTGCATGACCTTTGACCTACATTCACCAAAATTGCTAATACTGACTTTTGTTAACCATGTGATTTATGAAATTGTATTATGCCCTTTGAAAATAAACTAAACTTAAATAAAATAATTAAATAAAAATGAGAAAAGAAAGCCAATAAAATAATATCAAAAACAAACTAACCCCTCCCCTTTGTTCGTCAGTGTTTGTCGGTGTAGTAAATACCGACCCTGCTGATATATCTGTTCATATCTACATAGTGCAATTTTTTTAACCTGCATTCCCACAGCTCAAGTGTGCAGACCAGGACTTTTATCACAGTTTGTTTCAGAGGGAAACGAAGGGAACGCAGACGGAACAGGTGGAATTTACTGATCGACGCACATGGGTTTTTATTTTTAGATACAGATTGTTTTAACATCACACTGGAAACTAGAAAAGCACTCTGAGAGCGCAGACCTCCGCCAAGGTAGACCCCCCCACCCCCACCCTGATCACCCCCAAAATGAAATCAGTTCTTCCTGTTCACATTTCTAACATATCCTGAAAATTTCATCAAAATCCGTCCATAAGTTTTCGAGTTATCTTGAACACAGACAAACAAACAAACAGACAAACAAACAAACAGATAAATAGACAAACAGATAAACATACAAACAGATAAACAGATAAACAGACAAACAGATAAACAGACAAACAGACAAACAAACAAACAGATAAACAGACAAACAGATAAACAGATAAACAGACAAACAGACAAACAAACAAACAGATAAACAGATAAACAGACAAACAGATAAACAGATAAACAGACAAACAGACAAACAAACAAACAGATAAACAGACAAACAGACAAACAAACAAACAAACAGATAAACAGACAAACAGATAAACAGACAAACAGATAAACAGACAAACAGATAAACAAACAAACAGATAAACGCCAGCAAAAAACATAACCTCCTTGGCGGAGGTAAAAATACACTTCTAAAAATAAGGTTAAAAAATAGTATAAGATATTGATAGATTTTGCTTGAGTTAAGCTAAAGAAGTGCACCACAGATGGAGCATGTGCAGTTTACTGACCTTTGACCTACATTCACCAACTTTTCATGGAATCTTTTCTGGACCATCTCACATCTCAAGGTCGTGGAAACTGGTCCAGTAGTTTTTTAGTAAACTCGTTGACAAATGCCCCTGCCCCTTTTTGAGGGCAGGTTTAAAAATGTAATAAAAAATAATTGTAATAAAATATATTAAAAATATGCATTTAATTTCTTTATTATTATTATTATTATTATTATTATTATTATTATTATTATTATTATTATTATTATTATTATTATTATTATTATTATTATTATTATTATTATTATTATTATTATTATTATTAATGTATGTGTGTATTTATTTATTTATTTATTTATTTATTTATCACATCGTCGTGACCAGGGGACTACAGATAAAACTATCCTTCTGGCTTATGAAATTGTATTTTCTCCTTTCAAATACGCTAAACTTCAACTTAAAAATAGATAGATAGATAGATAGATAGATAGATAGATAGATAGACAGACAGACAGACAGACAGACAGACAGACAGACAGACAGACAGACAGACAGACAGATAGATAGATAGATAGATAGATAGATAGATAGATAGATAGATAGATAGATAGATAGATAGATAGATATCAGTTATCAGTGTAAATATCGGCCCAATATATCATCCGTCTGATATATCTGTCGCTCTTTAGTGCAGTTTTTTTTAACATTCGACACCAAACGGTGCCTGTGGGCGGGTGTTAACGTCCTGCACACTTACTAGTGACTCAGGTTGTTTGAGTAAAGCCCAGCAGCTACATCTCCCATCGCTGCAGGTGTTCCACAGCAGCCCTATCATTACCCAGCTGCCTCTGCCCCCCCCCCCACCCCCCTCTCCCCTCCCCGCTTCACTACACCCTCCTGCTTGGTCTCTCCTGTCCATTTCAGACCTGGTTTTAAAGCCTGAATAAGAGCTTTGATCCAGCTCTAATCCCTACCCTTGCTGCTTGAGAACTTTACAGTTGGGAGCAGATTGATTGACAGTTCATAATCCCCTTCTTTTGCATCCACTAACACACATGTAGACGCTTTCACTACCTGCCTTGTCCTCAGCTCTCATTAATCAAAATCAAAAGTCCTGCTCCAAACAAAAAGGCTTTTCTTCAGCGGTAGTTTGGGAGGCAGCTGGACAGCCAGACAAGGTGGGAAGAAGGGAGCGATAAGGCGGCGCTCTTTGTGTTTGCATTCGCCCTCGGTGCTGAAAAAGTAGACCCGAGCGGCTGCATTGACACGCACACTGCTGACTTAGCACTCCCCTGGGCCTAGCTAGATAACACTATCTCCACACACATATCAGGCATAAATAGCGGCATACACACTTCAGTCATAATTCACTTTACTCGGAGGTTAGGAGGTGTCTCCGGAAAAGGGATGTGGGAGGTCTTCTTATCTAAACAAAGTCCTTGAAATTTAAAAATGTCCCTCTTTCACACCAAACCTGTCGACTTTCAGACATTCAGAGGAGCACTGTTGAGCAATAAAACTGTCAGGAACATTAGTAACTCTTTCCGAAACTTCAGTATAGGTCAAAAGTTTTTCACATGGGAAGATGAAGAACTCCAAAGCAAGGTTACCCCCCCCCCAAAAAATAAAAATAAATAAAAGTGAAAGTGAAAGCTGCAACGGAAAGATTATATACGAGTATTAAAAACTGAATTAGAACTGCAGATACAGGCAGATTTGTTTAGTGTCACAAGCATTTATTACCCCCCCCAAAAAAAAAAATAAAGAAAGGAGAGTAAAGGGCTGTTGTTTTTGTTTTGGTTTTTTTTTTGTCTGTTTTTCAACTTTACAGAAAAACTACTGGACCAATTTCTAGGAAAAGTGCAAAGTGTTCCAAAATTAGGGCTACATGAAAACCTTGCGGTATATATACATGTATATATATATATATATATATATATATATATATATATATATATATATATATATATAGAGAGAGAGAGAGAGAGAGAGAGAGAGAGAGAGAGAGAGAGAATTACATTCGATATATAAGATATATTTGATTTTGACCTTTGACCTACATTCACCAAAGTTTTATAGAATCCATTTTGAGTGGAGCTCCACAACATATTGTTTGTGCATCGACATCACAATGTATGTGTGCACAATAGTTATATCACATTATTTCATATATATTATTAATCTATATAAATATAATAATATATATGTATTTTTTTCTGGATGTCCCCATAAAGCATGGGACAAACTGGTGCAAAGTAAAATATGTATTTTACAAATGTTTGGAAGATGTTTGATGATACTTTTTAAGATTTTTTCATGAAGTTTAAAAAATATATATTTATAGTAGTAATAGTTTTATTGCATTTATTTTTTTTCCATTTTATTTGTCATAGTTTTCATATATTTTATCTTCTTTAATTTAATTGAGTTTTTAATTAAATGTATTTATTTTATATATATATATTTTTTTTATTTTAAAATAGATTTCCAAATATATGTTTATAGTCACTACCCAATGGCTACTTTACCTACAAGTGATGATTAAAAAACCTGGTCCTCATGAGACATGGAATCCAGTGTGTGTGTGTGTGTGTGTGTGTGTGTGTGTGTGTGTGTGTGTGTGTGGTCATAAATGCATACATGGTCGATGCCACTGGAGTCGTGGCCTCGACCTCAAAGCGACATTGAGTAGAGGCACCAAAAAAAGAGTCTCCGCCCTCCAGTTACAAATCATAAGTGTCGACACAGCGGGGGTCAAAGGCGCGGGGCAGCAGCCAGACTGGAGGCTGCGAATGTTTGGAGTGCTTTCTTGTTCCTCCATCAGCTCCTATTGTTTAAGATAAGATTCCCTTCATTCCCACAAACACCTGCCCCAGACGTCCCCACTGTTCCCAAAACAGCCGTGCTCACATCGACCACATCCACAACCAGAAAAAACACACTGGAATTTACTGACTTTCAATCCAATTGTTTAAATCACATTTTCCCTAATTTAATTTCTCATCTAAACAGAGGGGGGGGATTTTCGGGAACATATGATAAAAGTATTTGTTCTTTTTGGAAATAAACCTTTAAAATCGATGTAAAATAAAACCAGTAGAAGTTTTCTTATTGTTGGCGTTGCCTTCAGGTGTGGACTTAAATCCTGGCTGCACAAAAGAACCACTGTCGACTTCATCTCTGATTATTTTTGGCATCCTCACACATAAATAGAGCACAATGAATGCCATGTTCCCATCAAAAGAATTTCAGAAATGTCACAAACACAATCCCAGGTGCGCTAGAAAATCTGCTGTAATTACTTAAAAATAACAGCAAAAGCTTTTTTCTTTCCTCTAGTAACAAAAATATGTGTTTGTGCCTGAATCTGACGTGTCATCATAGGTGTTAAAAGCACTCCCATGAAAAAAATACTCTGGTTAAAGTACCAGTACTGATTCAACTCCTTTACTCAAGTAAAAGTAAAAAAAAAAAAGGTACAACTTCTCAAATGTAATAAAAGTACAAAAGTAAAACTGCATTTTATATGCCCTAGTATTTATTTAATTCATCAGAAATGTATTTATTATATATTTAATCAGAAAAACTTCAAACTTATCCAAAAAAAAGAACCTTTAAAAGTGAGATACTGTGTAGAAAATGTGTTTGATCAGGTCATGGTACCTCAGTTTAGTGAGTATGGACAGGAAATTATGGACAAATATGGAAGGAAAAAAGTCAAAACTGAGATCATTATGAGATTAAAAAAAAAAAAAAAAAGTCATAAACATGAGAAAAAAAATGCATAATTGTTGGCTAAACAGTCAAAATTCAAGATAAAAAGTCATAAATATGAGAAAAAATGCATAATTTCAAAATTCAAGATAAAAAGTCATAAATATGAGATCGATAATGAAAAATTATGAAGAAAATAGTCAATGTTATGAGATAAAAAAGTCATAAATGTTAGTTACTGTGTCGATAATGTGTGTGTGTGAAAACTCTCTCTCTCTCTCTCTCTCTCTCTGTCTGTCTGCTTGAACATACCATTTCCTCCTCCTCCGTCATCTTCCTTTTGTGTGAATGATGTAAGTATATTCTGTCTTTAACCTACAATTAAATAAGTCATTGGTCCAGACAGAGAACATTCCTTTATCATCCTTTATAACAGAGGTTCTAGAATTACTGGAAGAAACTGAAACGTCACCAGACTTTTAATGTTTGTCAAAATTAATGCAGATGAATCCATCATCATGATTAATCTGATTAAAAAATTAAACCCAATTTTAATGGAACAGTTGTTTTGTGGAAACTGTTGAACATTTTAGTTGGATATATATTCATGTTTTTGAATATGCATCATTTTTCTGTATTTTAAAGGAATTTTTTAATATGTTTGGAAATTTTCATCACTTTTTTGTTTTAGTTTATTGTTGGTTTAGTTTATTTGATTTTAGCCGCGTTTTTTCTGTGTCTTTCTTAGTGTATTTTGTAGAAAATTTGAGTACAACACCCCCTATACACACACACACACACACATACATACACACACACATACACACAATACAGAACAGTTGACCGACATAAAGTGTTTTGGTAATGATTAATTGAAATCAACTATAACAACCCTGTGATTAATCTGATTAAACACTTTAACGCATTTAAATGGAACAGTTGTTTACAATTTTATTTGTTGAAAACGTTTAACATTTTAGTTGTATGTGTATGTGTGTGTGTGTGTGTGTGTGTGTGTGTGTGTGTGTGTGTGTGTGTGTGTGTGTGTGTGAGGTCACAGGAAAATTACAGGTTTAAATGTTGACTTGTTTGGACGTAAAAAGCCCCAGTGTCAGCGTGAATGGAGAAAAATATGGGAACTCTGCACAACTGGCACAAATATAGATGAATGTCAAATAACTATATTTATTAATCAGGGTTGTTATGGATTAATGGATTAATGTCAATTAATCATGATCAAAACGACTGTTCTGTTTTATTGGTGGTATATATATATATATATATATATATATATATATATATATATATATATATATATATATATATATATATATAGTGGATTTTAGGAGCTTTTTAAAATTTTATTATTCTGCATTTTTTGTCTTCCTTAGTGTATTTTGTGGGAATAGTCCCCCCCCCCCAAGAAAACAGAACAGTCATTTTGATCATGATTAATAATTGTACTTATTTGTCATTCATCTATATTTGTGCCAGTTGTGCAGAGTTCCCACATTTTTCTCCGTTCACGCTGACACTGGGGCTTTTTATGTCCACACAAGTCAACATTTAAAGCTATAATTCAGAAGATAAATTACTTTTACCTGAACAGAAAACCACCCTTTAGCCTCAGGAAAGAGCTGATGTTTAACCCATAAAAACCCAAACATCCATCGTCAACACTAACTGTTGGTTCATTTAAATAATGAGTGTAAATTATAGTTCTTCATATGTTCATGCACATCAGATATAATGATGATTAAGATATAACTTGTAAGGCTCGACAGTGGCTCAGTTGGTGGAGCATTATCTGAAAGGTTGGAGGTTTGAGTCCTGCTTTGCCTTAGTTAGTCCGTTGTGTCCTTGGGCAAGGCACTTCACCCTCCTTGCCTTCACTGGTGTGTGAATGATCGGAGGGACCGAAGGCACAAATGAGTGGCCACGCTTCTGTCAGTGTGTGTGGATACATATGTAGTTTAGCATCACCAGAGTGAGTATGTGAGAGTGAATGAATAATGGAGAAATAATGCACAGCACTTTGGGTGCCATGAAGAGCACTATAGAAATCTAATCCATGATTACTTTTTTTTTTACTTTAATGAATAGATAACATGAAACATTTAAAATTAAGAAGATAATTTTTAAATAAATAGTGTTAAATCACACAAGAAAAGCAAAAAAAAAAAAACAGTGGAAAAATGCATTTGGGAACAAACCCAAAACTCACAATGGGGCCTTCTGGGATGAAAAGTTGTTGTGTACTGTTTTTTAGGTTTTAGTTTTTTTGGGGGGGGGTGGGGCGGAGGGGCGCGGGCAGAAAACTGTCTATGCAGATATGGATATGGAAGGGGAACACACTCAGCTGGAAGATTAAATGCAGAACAGGTGGTCTGAAGCCCTGTTTCCCTGAAGCACATGAGGCCAAATGGATGAGGAGGGGTGGAATAGAGGGGGGGGGGGGGTCGCAAAGGTCAAACTAACTGTTCCCATTGCCTCTGAAGTGCCTCTGGAAGTGTGTGTGTATGTGTATGTGTGTGTGTGTGTGGGGGGGGGGGGGTTCTTTAGATACCTTTACCTGACAGCTGCTTTTGTCGTTACTGAGCTACCTGGCACTAAATACCCCCCCCCCTTTTTAAAACCCCCCTCCATCCACTCCCCATGTGAGGTTAGAAACAGCCTGTTTACTTGCTTTTGCTCGTCTGACTCACATGCATCTACTGCAGAATGTCGACCACTCTGAGGTCAGATGAGGTCAACTATTTATATTCAACCATGACAGACAGACAGATTGATTATGGGATGTCCACGGGTTTAAGTACAGGCTGAACAAAAGGAGAATGTGATTAAAAAAAACTACTGACCCCAAACAGAAGACAGTGGGTTATTGTCCTCAGTAGTTTGAGCTTATTAATAACGTCACATCGATATATCAATATATTGGTTTATAGATACCGATATCTTCCATCAGTATCGTCCTGTCGTGTTGGTCGATATGTTCTTTTTTATAAAGGTGTCCCGATCTAATATTGATATCAGAAATCAGTCTGATATCAGCCAAAAAAATAGTATTGGATTTAATGTCAGTCAATATTTACATTTAAAATAAAACCATTATTATATGTCTGTTTTTTTTTTTCCCAAATCAAAAAACAAAAGCCTCGTTCTGACTTTTTAATAACATTTATTTGGCTTTTTTTTTTTTTTTTTTTAACTCATTACACAATTTCCAGTGATGACACAGAATAGAACTATAAAAACATTCAGAGAGTGCAGACTCCGCCAAGGCAGACCAGTCCCCCCACTTTACTTCTATGAGCAGCAGTCTGTCCCCACGAACCCCCTGCACCCCCTCCTCCACATACCTCCACTGACCACCACCAAGATGTAAGAGTTTTTTCCTTGTATCAACATTTCCTGAAAGTTTTACCCAGATTCATCCATAACTGTGTGAGTTATTTTACTAAAAGACAAACAATCAGATTAATGGCAGAAAAACATAACTAATTATATATGTGTGTGTGTGTGTGTGTGTGTGTGTGTGTGTGTGTGTGTATGTGTGTGTGTGTGTGTTTCTATCTTTATGGGGACGTTGATATGTTTAGACCTCTGACACTATGGGGACCAAAATTCAGGTCCCCACAAGAGTTGAATGTAAATTAAGGTCCCCACTATTACAATAGAAATCCTGTGGCCCTATAAATACATGAATTTGTTTTTTTCTAGAAGTCCCCATAAAGCATGAGGGAAACTGTTGCAAAGTGTAACATGTATTTTTCAAACGGTAGAAGATGTTTACTTAAAAAAATTATTTATTTTTATGTATTTTTTCAAATTATTTCTTTGCAGATTTTTTTTACAATATATATATATATATATATATATATATATATATATATATATATATATATATATATATATATATATTTTTTTTTTATTTATTTATTTATTTTTTTTATTATTTCTTTATTTTTACTTATTAGTTACATTTTTAAAATTACAATAATTTTGTATGTATTCATTATTTATTTATTTTTAATTTAAAATTTTTTATCAGCATTATTTTTATTTTTATTTTTTTAAAAAAGTGTTTACACTCACTACTCAGTGGCTATTTGATTACAAACTTGGTTGGTCCTCATGAGACATGTAAATGAATATATATATATATATATATATATATATATATATATATATATATATATATATATATATATATATATATATATATATATATCAGAGGTGTGGACTCGAGTTATGTGACTTGGACTCGAGTCAGACTCGACTTTAGACTTGACTCGACAAAATGTACAAACACTTGCAACTCGACTTGGACTTCAACGTCATTAACTTGTGACTTCACTTGGACTTTGGCCCTTTGACTTGTGATGACTTGCTACGTCCCATGAGAATATTAAAGTATGTTAATAAATGCCGCGCTCAATTTACTTGTTATTCTGCAAAATGATGTGTGAATGCAAAGAGCATGTGCGCGCTGCTTGCACGACAGCCAATCACAGTGTTGCTTTTCATTCCACCGCATCCACCGCAAATCTGAAACAAGCATCAATGACAACTACGTGCCGGCGTGCAAAATGATGCCGAAGACAATTTCCTTTGGCTATAAAAATTACGAAGTTGTCAACAAAAAACAGATCGCAATATGCAAGACGTGCGGGTCAAAGGTTACAGACGGAGTTTCTACAACGTCCAACCAGTGCTCCAGTGGAACGAGTTTTCAGTCATGGTGGCATCATCCTACGTACTCATCGTGCACAAATGACTGACAAACTTTTGGCCGATTTGATTTTTTGCAAATGCAGTGTGCTATAGGTCCTCCACCCAGCACCACCTCTCCTCAGGACATGGACACACACACACGCACTGTGTGTAGCTTTCTCCGACCATCAGCTGTCCACGCACAGCTCTCTATCTCTCTCTCTATCTCTCTCTCTCTTTCTCTCTCTCACTCACTCACACCCCTCCCTGTATTGGCATGTTGGCCCAGTTTCAAAAGTGATCATAGGGAATGACAATTTTCTTTATGTTAAAAAAACTTGCTAAAATGACCCCTCTCTAATTTAAGGTAAACTTTTCTACAATATGAGGCAAATAGAGTACACTTGTTATAGTGCAATACACTATTGAAATACAACCAATTTCTTGCCCACATCGCCTCCTAATTTTACATGGCCTCTCACTACCTTTTCATCTGTCCACATTGCGCACATAAACACACACATTCTCTTTTTTAACTGTCTCTCCCTCTGTCACCGTGCATGCATCTCTCTCTCTCTCTCTCTCTCTCTCTCTCACACACACACACACTAGTGTCTATGGATGCATTACTGTTCAGTTCAGTTACATGTCAAGTATTCAGACCCTTTACAGTTTTGCCAGTCTGTTGTTTTTCTGCCATGAGCTAAAATCATTTTAAGTTCAAGTTTTTGTTGTTGTTCATTAATGTACACAAACACCCCATATTGACGGATACAACTGCAGTTACAATAATATTGAACGCGCAATTACAGAATATTTACATATATTAATATGCAGACTTATTAAGAAATAAAAACTCAAATCACTGTCAAGTATTTTGACCTTTTCTTCAGTATGAAGTAGGAACACTCCTTTGAGCTAATACAGCCATGGGATTTTTGGGAATGTTATGTTTTTCACACCTGGATCCTTATTTTCCAATGCTTTTGACGCTTTGCATAAAAAAGGTTAAATGAATACAGACCTTACAGACATGTATGATTTGTAGAAATGTTATTTCGTTATAGGGGACTTGAAATGACTCGAAGCTAAAATGCTGGGACTTTGACTCGACTCGAGACTTGTGTGCTTTGACTTCGGACTTGACTCGGCACTTGGATGGTGTTGACTTGGGACTTCACTCGGACTTGAGTGCAAAAGACTTAGACTTACTTGGGACTTGCCCAGCAATGACTTTGTCCCACCTCTGATATATATATATATATATATATATATATATATATATATATATATATGTATGAATCCAAGGCGGCGACGACATGGTAATACTTGGTGTCATCCACCGTGATTCCGTGGAGGTGAAACTGTGCTTCAATATGTTGGAACCACGGGGCTGGATCATGTTGCCAAAACTCAGGCAACTTGACTGTTGCTGCATAAACTATAGGAGCCACATCAGGCACGGCGTTCTCCCCGTTCTTAAACTAACGTCAGGGTCACCAGTGTGAAAGTGCGAGAAATGAGACGAGTAGACGGAGTATGTGAGTCTCTGTTCTTTACTTCCAACAATCAAAAAAACTTACAGATGAGTACAAACACTTCCTCATATACCTGGGCTCCTCCCAGTACGGCCCCACCCATGTCCATTCTGAGGTGAATCGATCTCCCTCTAATGATCACCACAATATATACATATATATATATATATATAGTATATGCCTATCAGATGTACAAAAAAAAAATAAATTTAAATATATGAATGAATAAAGTTTTTTTTTTCACAAAAACAATAGAGCACTCTACTTAATTCCTTTATTATTTATATATTTATTATTTTTCTGGCTGCGTAGCTGCAGTGTCTCTGTTGTAAAAGCAGAACAACCAGTAAATATTGACTTTTACGTCACTAGTGTCAGATAATACAGCCTTTTTTTTCAGTCCATTTACTGGTTGATAAGTGATGGGATAAGTGTTGTGATGGTCACTGACAGATAATCCACTGTTTCTGTTTGGATGTCAATGCTCTGCTCATTATCTGCTCTGGGCCATTTATGTCATTTGTACTATTGGGCTATTTACAAATGAATTGGATTAAAGTGAATTAAACATCATGTGTAATGGCCAATCCAGGCGGACATGACACAAACAACATTTATTTACTAGTGGAAACATCCTGAGTGCAAAATAGCAAACATTTCCTCAGACACTTGAGATCTTTATCATATTTTTTTATGAGCGATAAAAGAAAACAGCTTTTTTTTATTAGCAATGAAAGTGTTTTTTACTGAAAATAACCAAAGTGTAAGAACCACAGTCACATTAAAGGATTTAATTAGTGTCTGCAATAACAACTTTAATTCATCTAGTTTAATAAAACCCTGTCATTATAATCAAATGGATATTATTAAACTCTTTGGAAGCTTAAAGTTTCCCAAATAACTAATGTGTTGGAGAAGTTCAACAAGATTTATGGTTTTTGATGCAGAACTAGATCCACTCTGGAAAAACTTTACAATTTAAATCAGACAGAATCACCACCATCAAATATAAGAACTGATTTATTCACTGGAAAAATTTACCTCTAAAAATAAGTGAAAGAAAAATAATACAACATATTTTTGCTTGAATTAAGCATAAATAAATACATCTGTGATTTTTTTTTTCCAGATCCATTGTCTATAAGTCACCTTTTGTATCTCGCTAAAAATTTCGCTGTCTGTGATTTTGTCTGATTTTAAATGTTAATAATAAGGGGGGGTTACTCAAATTTCAAATTTCCCACAAAATACACTAAGAAAGAAAAAAAAAGCTGCAAAATAAAATAAAAAAAACTCCTAAATATCCACCAAAAACACAAAAAAGGGATGAAAAATTCCAAACGTATTCAAAATTTGTTCTAAAGTACAGAAAAATAATATTTAGGCTATTTGGGGTTAATGAATTCATTTGTAGCTTAATTCCAGATTTTTTTGTTGTTGTTGCTGAATGTTTTTTACTTAATTTAAGCAAACTATGCCAATGAAGAAAAAAAATATACATATTTTTTTTAAATTAAGAAAAAAATTAAATGAAACAAAAATAAATAATGGAACAAATGAAAGTTAACTTGATGAGATTTCTTGAAAGAAATTTTTGCAGATCTATTGTCTATAAACCAGTTCTTATTTTTGACTGAAAATTTCCTCTGTAGGTGATTCTGTGTGATTTTAAGTCTGATCAGATATTTGTTCTAGAAATGGTGGTTAGTTTTCTGGCAGTTCAGCATTTGATAGAACATCCACGCAGAGTCAGAAATCCAGCACAAAAAATAATTGGTGGCCCATTGTCTTCTCTGGAGGAGAGTAGGAAACAAAACCAGAAACATTATTAAAGTCTGCTGTCACCCTGACCTTTGACCTTTAGGAAAACACTACAGGTGCAGTTTTAGGAAGAGCATACACAAATAATTAATAATTAATTCATTTTAATTAAGCCACTGCATTTTGTATTTGAGTGGTTTTACTTCTATCTTTTTAACATTATTATTGTATTTATTATATTTATTACATTCAGGGGAGTAATCATGATGTTGACATTGGTGAGGACATAATTTAACGACTTCCTCCCAAGAGACAGCAACAATAAATAAACAAGAACACAGTGAAAATAATGTCTAGTTTTGTTTTTGTCAACAACAACTAAGAGACATTTTCTGAATATTTTTGATTTGTCAAACCACATTTTATCTGGTTTTTATTGGTCATCTATAACTGCATTTTATATATATATATATATAATTATAGTTATCGTCACAAAACTGACATTTACGTTTTGTTTTTGTCACATGATAAAGGTTTGTTGATGAAAGTATTTAGTCACTATAAGGCGTACTGACAATGAATGGTTTCTTTTTTAGGTTCTTCATATATAAGGTGCACTGGATTATACAGTGCATTAAGTGAAGTCAAAATTATTAGATAAAAAGTGAAAATGACGAGATAAAAATGTCAAGATTATTACATAAAGAGTGAAGATCGTGAGATAAAGTCACATTTTTTTAGATAAAAAGTCAAAATTATCAGATAAAAAATAAAAAAATCTGAGAAAAAAACTCTAAATTGTTAGATAAAAAGTCAAAATTATCAGATTAAAAAGTAAAAATGAAGAGTAAAAAAACTAAATGATCAGATAAAAAGTTTAAATTCCCAGTCACTAAACACAACTAGAATTAATCCATATATAAGGTGCACTGGAGGAAATTAAAATCTTTTAAGTGCTCCTTATAGTCCAGAAAATACAGTAACCTTTTGTTTCCTAAATGTCATGTATTTTCCTATTCAAAAATTGGACATTTTAGAAACATCCAAATATTGGTATGGACACGTCCACAGTGTCCATGAGGACATTATTATGTATGTGATGCATGTGTGACCTCAGCACTTTACTGGAGCATCTTCAGTTTCGTTGTATTTTCTATGCAATGACAATAAAGGCATTAAATCAATTCAATTCAAATGAGACAAACGCACTTGTTAAAAATGAACAAAAGCACATTTATTCAGATTGATATTTTTGCAGTTTATAAATAAGTCCACAGTGCAGTTGGTCGTCCACAGCAGGCCTTGTGTGTGCACAAACATTTGCTGAAGGTGAACATTTCTGCTCAGACTTAATTGTTGCAGTCGTTTCACTGTTTGTCTCCTGAATAGAACCGACCCTCACGTTGTTTTTCTGCTAAATTAGGCAGTTAGTACGCAACCAAGGGCACTTAGCTTTATTTTTTTTAACAAGAATGTCTTGTGTCCGTGCATGTCTCTGCTGACGGATATAATGTTGGTCTGGCAGACAAGCTGGTGCCTTTGTGAGGGGGGGTAAGGGTTGGTGGGTACGGGGGGTGGGGGTGGGGGGGTGACCTGCTGAAACAGCGGAGGGCATTTTTTCTCATATAGAGTGAATTAGCCTCAATTCTCAGGGGTATGTTCGTTTCCATCTCCCTCTTTCAGTTCAGGGCAGCACACAGAGGGGCCACGAAGAGGCCACACTGCTGCTGACCAGGAAGTGTGTGTGTGTGTGTGTGTGTGTGTGTGTGTGTGTGTGTGTGAGAGACTCTTATACCAGACCAGTAATAACATACGGTCCCCTGAGGAGTGCAAAAGCAAAAGTACAGTGGAAAAAATGCCCCTAAAAAAAACAAGCAAATACATTCATACAAGATATTTTTGCTTGAATTCAGCAAAATAACAAACAAACAAAAACAAAAAACAAGACAGTCATAGACGTCAAACCTCCGCCAAGGCTAACAGGGTCACAGTGGGTGAGTGGATCTAAC
>CM035796.1:34860020-34875020 GCA_020466265.1 Siphamia tubifer
TATGTTGTCCAAAACACATCAAAACACCAATAAATATCTACAAATGGCTATTGCATCATTTAACAGGACCCGCCTCCAATATTCCAGTTTTCATCTTAATATTTTCATTTATTATATAATCAAACACCAATTGCATGTTATCAAAATGGTTCAAGAACTGCATTCAATTTACTTTACTAAGAAATGCAGGTGAAATTGAGTGAAAGTTTAAAGGGTTAAACAAGTTACATTTGACACTTTTTAAGACCTTTTTTTATTATTATTTAGAACTAGAGCTATTTTAATAGTCGACAAGTGAAACAATTAGTTGACAAATTGGATATATATATATATATATATATATATATATATATATATATATATATATATATATATATATATATATATATACTGTATATATATTTTTTTAATTTAACATGAAGTTGATTTAATTATGTGGCAAATGATAATAAACACAATAAAGATGGGTACAATGAAAAATACATGTTTTACTGAACATACTGCAGATTTGTAGAAAAAATTAATTAACTAAAACTGTCCTCTATCTAAAACCAGTTAGACACAGTACTGGGTGTCTACAGGAAGGGCTCCATGGTGCCGCTTTTCTTCAGACTACATGTCTTTAATTTAAATTACGTTTGTCAGTCACAGTTTGTAACCCTCAAGCTTTCTTTTACAGTTAAAATACACTTAAAGCTGTCATTCCATAGTTATTTCATTAATATTATTTGTTCTCCATTTGTTCTCACAAAAAACATCCAGATTGTTTTGTTTCCAGCTGTTTTTTCACGGTAGAAAAATGACTTGAGGTCGAACAAGTTTACCGGTACTTCCTCGTACATGTCCATGACGCGGTGACGAGGCTTCTCTGATTGGCTCAGAATGCGTAAAGGAACACTCTCCCCTCCCCTCTCACTCTCTGTATGTGTTTACCTTTACCAGAGTTTCATCCAGCTAGGTTTCATGCCGTTGCTTGTTCTGAAAACGTGCAGGGAAAAAAAAATAGGTTTTATTTCCACAGAGAGCACATGAACCAGTTTGAATCATCATTTTGTTCCAGTTTGTGCAGCAGCTACGGTGGTGCCATCTTATATTGTAGATGCTAATGCTAATGCTACTTCAGATCCCTTGCAATCGGGGATTGGTTTAACCCCACGTGTATGGCGCTAAAGTCCGTCTGATGTCAGATGGACCAGCTTTTTCTGGGTCCCTCGTTGCTCTTGTTGTTTCCTGTGAATGCAGTATGCAGCCAGTGGAGGTGACGAACCACTGTCAAAGGAGCATGTGTTGGTAACTAGGGGTGACCCATCAGATTCCAAAAGGAGCGAGGAAAAGTGGTTTTCAGCGGAATGACACCTTTAAAAATTTACAATGTATGTCATAAAAACTGTATTGATTTGAATGTTGCTTGAATGAAGACGTGTCAGAGTTAATTTGGTTCAACTGCGTCACATGACTTCTCTTTAATTGTTGGTGCATCAGTGAGATACTGCTACGATACACAAGGTCTGCTTTGCAAACCTCTCCTCTAGACTTTTCAGTCAGCGTATCGAGGATAAAATGCTCCCAAACTTTCGAAGTTTTGGTACGCATACCAGTATGTTACTGCTCAGAGAGAGAGAGAGACGCTATTGCACAGGAGCGACTCATGGCCGAGATTATAACCAAGTGAGATGTCTCACTCTGTTGGAAAAACACGTATGGCGACAATTTTTTCTGGCAACTATTTCTAATATCGATTTTTGTCGACAACTATTTTGAACATAATTTAATAACTGTTTAACTGCCATACTGGTGAACTTCCATGACTCCTAGAATTTAGATAAATGTATTTATTTGCACTAACACTAACACTTTGTTCCAAATGTTCTAAGAATGAATCATAATGTGCAGACAGTGTTTTGATGCGTGTGTGTTGTGGTGGTGTGTTATTCCACATATATGATGGTTTATGTACATGTATATAATAGATTAGTAAATATTCCACTAGAAAGAACCTATAAAGTGAATGGATCATAATGTGCAGACAGTGTTTTGAAGTAGATCTGAGACAAATATTCCTTTGGACTAAAACCTATTCTCTTGTTCAGTGTAATACTTTTACATTTTGACCCCAGACTTATCTTAGAAACTTGGGCCAACCAGCATTTAAGACTTGAGTTTCTTTATCAGTAACACACATGCTGTAACATTTCATTAGTTTAATTCCGGAAACATTTCACTTGTAGACCAGTGTAATCTTTTATATTTCCTTATAAAACTGAGTTTCTACATCTTTTTAAATACACACACATTGATGAAGACATGTTTAGTCCATACTGACCGTGCTCCATTAGCAGGAGGTGGTGGTGGTGTGGGAGGGGTAACTCCTGGCAGCTGTCCATGTTTATCAGGGTGAGTATTAGTGGATGCTCCCTGTCAAGTGATGCTCTCCAGGAAATAGTTAAAAAAAGGACCATCAACAGCAAAACTCTCAGACACTCAGAGAGCTGAGCTGATACAGAAGAAAGAGACTAAACAGTTGTGTGAACAAACGGACACTTTATCATGATGAGGTCTGCGGATGGTTATCTGCAGACCACAAATCCACCCTAGGATTCCACCGATCCTGTGGAAAACACGCATCCTTATCTACCAACTATGTAGATATGAAGGGGATTAAGATGCTATCTGACAAATAGCAGGGGAAAGATTTTCTTATAAAATGCTGATGGAGGAAAAGTAGAAACAGCAACTGGGCCTGTTTACATGACAGATTTTTATTCCTGTTTAATTCAGAATAAAGGTTAATTCCTCTTTAAGATGAACCATGTAAACACCTACTTCTAGTTGAAAATGACTATTATCAATTAAATTTAATTCTGAATAGAGTCACTGGTTTATTCTGATCTTAATTCTGAATTCAATAATTCCTCAGACATATAAACACTTAATTTGTCTTTAATATTATTCCTGTTTTTCCTGCACATGCTCCTGGTCTGGTCACGATGATGCACATATTTCGTACTGATGACATACTTCGCACTGATGATGCACATATTTCGCATTGACGATACATTTTGCGTTGATGACATATTTCGCGTTGATGACATACTTTGCGTTTGATGATGCACATATTTCGCATTGACGATACATTTCGCGTTGATGATGCACATATTTTGCATTAGTAATACACATATTTCGCATTGATGACATATTTCGCATTGATGATACACATATTTTCCGTTGATGATACACATATTTCACATTAGTAATAGACATATTTCGCATTTATGATACATATATTTCACATTGATGACAAACATATTTCACATTTATGATACACATATTTCGTGTTGACAAACATATTTTGCGTTGCTAGCATGTTGTTTCAGTTGATGCAGTCGAGCTGCTGCTTCGTAATCATTACAAAAATAAATGCAAAAACACATGTAGTATGTGATTTAAGATGTTGATAGTTGAAAGGAAAACAAAACAGGAAGTGAACACGACCATCTGTCTGTCTCTTCAGTCAGATTTCCCAGATCTATTGTCTATAAATAAATACATCTATAAATCAGTTCTTCTATCTTCAATATTCAAAGGACTTTCTAAAACAAATGTGAATTTAACATAGACTTTATTCCAAATTTGAATCCAAACAGTCATTGTCCAGAAAAGCTGTCACTCAGTGGACTTTAATGTGTGAATTGCTTCAGATGTGGTTACCGTGGTGACCCCTGAATGAGGTCGTGGTTTTGCTGTGTGTGCGCATGAGCCGCTCAAGGTCAAGTGTGATGACAGTGTGATGGTCAGGAGGGAAAGAGAAGGATCTGACTAGCAACACACTGTAAAAAATATACACCTGACCAAGTGGATTTGTCTCATTTCTAGTCCAAATATCTGATCAGATTAAAATCAGACAGAATCATCTAAAGAGGAACTTTTCAGTCAGATATAAGAAGTGATTTATAGACAATAGATCTGGAAAATAGGATTTAAAACAACTGAAAAACATCAGTTTCACTGGTTCTATTGATGGGTCAAAAATATCTTGCATTTATTTTTTTTACTTGTCTTTAGAGGGTCATTTTTACAGTGTCAGTTTCCACACTATAAAAAATGAGTTGCAGATTTTTTCTAATTTTCTGTTTTCAGGATAAATGTATGATTGACAGCTTTAATTATCAACACTGTTAAGATTTAATCAAATGTGACTCTAGTGCTCAACTTCACTTTAGCATCTTCTCTTTTCCATCACACTGCCCACACACACACTCACACACACACACACACACACACACACACATACCCGTTTAAATGTCTCTTGAGGACTGTAATCAAGTTGACATTGGGTAGTGAGTGTAAACACATTTTTTTTTTTCATTTTTTTAATAAAATAAAATAGACTTGAATTTTGGTCCCCATAGTGTGACTGTGTAAACATTTCAATGTCCCCATGAAGACAGCAAAACAAGCACACACACACACACACACACACACACACACACACACACTTTAAGCAGCTTCAAGTCACTTATTTGTGAATTTTAGTTCATTTAAGTCTGTTTTGTTTCCTTTTTTCTCTCTGCATTTGTTGTGTTTCTTCGTGTATTTTGTTCAAAATTTGAATTCAAACTCACCCCCCAAAAAACAGAACAGTCACATGACATAAAGTGTTTTGTTCATGATTCATCTAAATTAATCCATAACAACCCTGTGATTAATCTGATTAAAAAATGTGACTAATTTAACATCCCTAACTATTATAAGTGTGATGAGATATTTAGACTAACTAGAAATAAGACAAATACACTTGTTCAGATTTAAATTTTTGCAGTGTTCATATAAACTTTTATGTACTGCATCAAATTGGGATGTTTTTCCAGTGTAAGAGGGAAGACATTTTTGTTTCCCCCTTTAGACCTGTTGAATTTCAATATGTTGAAAGGTAATAATGGATTTTTTCCCCAGTGATGCAAAAAAAAAAAAACAAAACCTGTCAAACAAGAAGAATAGAAGGAGAGTTACAAAGAAGAATAAGATGAGACATGAGGGAGCGTGAACAGGACGACTGTCCTTCATAACATCTGCTTCACTGAATACTTAATGGAACCAGTACAGATATATACCTTATTTTATATTAGAACCACAATGATTAAGACATTAACCAACTACAAGCTCACAAATGTACAATGAGGCAACGTTCACACTGTAGGTAAATGTTTATTAAATGGCAAATGTTCTTTTCTTCCTTCATGATGCTCAAAGCTCTTTACATTAGCCTCACATTCACACACACACACACACACACATACACCAGTAGGTTTCTAAGGTTCTGTCAGTCCTACTGGGGCCTAAGTCAGGGTTCAGTGTCTTTGCCCAAGGACACTTGGACACGTGGACAGCCAACCATTCAGTCAATGGACGACCTGCTCTACCAACTGAGCCACATTTGTCTGAATGCTTTTGCTTTTCACATCACAGACTATTTTTTTGCACTAGTTGCACTTGTGCACCTAACTTTGTTAAACTACATTACATCTAACACTGCATTTGACACTTTTCTTTTCTTTTCTTTTCTTTTCTTTTCTTTTCTTTTCTTTTCTTTTCTTTTCTTTTCTTTTCTTTTCTTTTCTTTTCTTTTCTTTTCTTTTCTTTTCTTTTCTTTTTTAAATCATCCATACAGAAAATATTGATTTGTAAATGATTAAGCAACTATTTTGATAACATACATTTCTTTATTTGAAGCACAGCTCTATAAGAAAGATGAGAACTGACTGAAATCTGCTATTGTTTAAAGTGCTTCACTGAGCTGAAATTGACACTGAAAACATTTCAAACTATATTTACTTAATATTTACTTTAAACTAAAACTACAAGTGTCTTAAAGGCTGCAAACTGAACATCTCAGTATCTAAAAATCTGAACAACTCCATATGTTAAAGACAATCCTCCATTACAATCACATGACCCTCATATAGCCATTAGCATATAGCTGTTAGCATATATCCATTAGCATACAGATGTTAGCATATAGCCGATGCAAGTGCATGTGTTGACAACTAATTAGAATGTTATTAGAACGTACTCGGCGACGTGTACGACTCCATACAACCCAAACCACACCTATCTTCATGCAAACAGTGAGTCCTGTCTCTTGTTGATCACCCAGAGACATGCGGACCTTTTTTTTCCCCAAGGGCTGGTCGCACTGTTGCGACCTAAAAACATTTTTAGTCACACTTTTGAGAAATTAGGTCGATGTGTGACCTAATTGGTTGCACTCTACAGCCCTCCATCATGTCTCTCATTAGAAAATTGTTCATCTTGATTTCAGATCATTTTTTTCAGCACAATCTCACACCAAGATAATTTTCACTTGTTCTATTGGCAGATTTTTTGTTTGTTTCTTTTATCCTTTTTTTTGCTTAAAGGTGTCATTCTGCTGAAAACCACTTTTCAATGCTCCTTTTGGAATCTGATGAGTCACCCACATGGGGTTAAACCCGTCCTCCATCGCAGCAAATCTGAAGTAGCATTAACATTAGCATCTGCAAGAGAAGATGGCGCCAGAGTAGCTGCTGCACAAACTGAAAATAAAATGGCGGATCAAACTGGTTCATGTTCGAGCCTAGTTTTTTTTCCCTACACGTTTTCAGAACAAGCAACAGCACGAAACCTAGCTGGATGCTACTCTGGTAAAGGTAAACACATACAGAGAGCCAATCAGAGACGCCTCATCACCGCATTATGGACATGTATGAGGAAGTACCGGTAAACTCTGGTGTTCGACCTCAAGTTTTTTTTCATTTTTCTACTGTGTAAAAACAGCTGGAAACAAAACAATTCGAAGTTTGTTTGTTTTTTTTAAATAGAACCAACACACAATGTATTCAATAACAATGGAGAACACAGTAATATTAATGAAATAACCATGGAATGATACCTTTAATTCAAGCAAAAATCTATTGTTATTTACTTGTTTTTAGAGCAGTATTTTTCTCAGTGTATACTAATACATTTGCCTTATGTCTTATTTTATCTGTGATAAGATATTTGGTTTAGAAATTTGACATTTTTTGCAGTGTATGGGTTAAATTAGTCACTATGTGCCACTAAGGAATTTGTGGTTTTAAGGGTTGACCTGTGTGAAATAGGACAAAGGTTAAAAAACAAAGGTCTTTTTCTGCTGCTTTAAAGATGTGACACAGTAATAATGAGCAGAAAAATGCGGTGCCGCCAGTGTTTCATGTTTGTCAGTGTGTGGATTAAACACCACACAATGACGGCAAATGTGACACAAAACTCTTCTGCTGGAGTAGACGTATCCTCAAGGTGACGGCACCAATTTATAAAACGCCAACAGCAGATTAAGGGGAAAATTAATAATTTCCTGTGGACGGATTTGACAGACAGAGGGTTGTTTAAGGACTCGGCAGAACGGTTAGTTTCAGGAAGAATCCGATTTTTGACAATGATTGACTTGTTTGTTTTACAGCGAACAATGTTGTAGACTCGACAGGAATCTAAACAGGCTGCTTAAGGGTTTTTAATAAACCCTTAACTATTCCAGGGTAACTTTGTTTAACCCTTTAATGAGCAGCATTATAACAGGCTGTAAAGAGTTATTGGCAGAAGCAGGAAGTAGAACTGCACAATATATAGTTTTAGCATCAACATCACAATATATACATACACAATAATCACATCACTTTATTTATTTATTTATTTATTTATTATATTAATTTAAATTATATTTTATTTGTTTATTATATTAATTTAAATTATATTTTATTTATTTATTATATTAATTTAAATTATATTTTATTTATTTATTATATTAATTTAAATTATATTTTTTTTATTTCTTTATTTTATTAATTTAAATTATTTATTATTTATTTAATTAAAAAAATATATTCATTATTTATTTATATATTTATTTATGTTTATTTATTTATTTGTATTTTTTATTTAGAAGATTTTTTCAACCTGAAATGTTATTATTTTTTTTTGTAGATTGACCCCAAAACTGAATTGTTGCCTTTATTCACATTTAAATGTAAACTGTTGGGGGGGGGGGAGTACAAAGATCATCTTTGGGTCAAAATGACACAAAGATGTCAAAAATCAGTTCCACACCACAGAATGTAAGAATGTTTTAAGTTCTGGTGGGTTGTACTGCATTTGATCTGACCCAAATAGAACAATATTAATCTTTTGTGGATTCCCATTGACTATAAAGGTTCTGCTGATGACACTTTCCCCAAATATCAAATTTGAATTGTGAATAAACACAATTTTTCAGCAGTTGAAGAGGGAAAATTCAGGTATTCACACCATTTGTGATAAATGACAAGTTGTTTCTTCAACCAAAATAAAATGTGGTGTTTCAACTTCAATTAATCTGTTTATAATGTGGGTTTAGTGAAGACGGGTCATTTTGACCTGAAGGAACTGGGGTGTTTACAGCGAGAGGGTTAAGTAGACTTTTTAGGTATTTGTATTTATTTTTCTATGTATTTCTTTTTCTTTTTCATTTTGTTCTTTTTCATTTACTCCTTACATTTGTGTATAAATATCTGTATTCCATACTCTGTACTTTACCAGAATAGACTCCATACTTTTTCAAACTTAATGTATGAAAAATTCAGCTTTTTTTTTTACCCATCCCATTTCAAATATCTGACAGTTCTAAAAAAAATAAACATTAAATTAAGTGGAGGTCATTCATTTGACTATAGTACATACAATTGATCGATAGTTTTGTGGGTGTGTGTTGCATATTTGAGACAGTAGGTGTTAAAGTGTTAAATATAGAATGTGAGTAGTTTCATCACCTCTACAAACAAACAACAGGACGATAGAGTCACCACTAGTGTCACACGCTGAGATAAACGCTCCATTTTGTGTCCTGACAGTCAGACCTGGTGCAACAGCGGAATGCTGCTGAGCCTTCACACAGTATCAGTCTGTGAAGGAAAGCTGCAGCGCACCTGTGGTTCATCTAACACTGATATCAGTGGGTTATGGGTGGTGTGACACGTGTGGTCACAGCTGCAGAAAGTCCACACTGACCCACACTGACCCACCAGTGGAAGTGTTTGTGCAGAGGTGAAGCTGAGTTTACTGTGGGTGGGTTAACTGTGGGTGAGTTTACTGTGGGTGGGTTAACTGTGGGTGGGTTTACTGTGGGTGGGTTAACTGTGGGTGTGTTTACTGTGGGTGGGTTAACTGTGGGTGGGTTTACTGTGGGTGGGTTTACTGTGGGTGGGTTTACTGTGGGTGTGTTTACTGTGGGTGGGTTTACTGTAGGTGTGTTTACTGTGGGTGGGTTTACTGTGGGTGGGTTTACTGTGGGTGGGTTTATTGTGGGTGGGTTTACTGTGGGTGGGTTTAATGTGGGTGGGTTTATTGTGGGTGGGTTTACTGTGGGTGGGTTTACTGTGGGTGGGTTCACTGTGGGTGAGTTTAATGTGGGTGGGTTTATTGTGGGTGGGTTTATTGTGGGTGGGTTTACTGAAGGGTGGGTTCACTGTGGGTGAGTTTAATGTGGGTGGGTTTATTGTGGGTGGGTTTACTGTGGGTGAGTTTACTGTGGGTGGGTTTTCTATTCTATCCTATCCTATCCTATCCTATTCTCTTCTCTTCTCTTCTCTTCTCTTCTCTTCTCTTCTCTTCTCTTCTATTCTATTCTATTCTATTCTATTCTATTCTATTCTATTCTATCCAATTCTATTCTATTCTATCCTATTCCATTCTATTCTATCCTATTCTATTCTATTCTATTCTATTCTATTCTATTCTATTCTATTCTATTCTATTCTATTCTATCCTATTCCATTCTATTCTATTCTATTCTATTCTATTCTATTCTATTCTATTCTATCCTATTCCATTCTATCCTATTCCATTCTATTCTATTCTATTCTATTCTATTCCATTCTATTCGATTCGATTCTCTTCTCTTCTATTCTATTCTATTCTATTCTATCCAATTCTATTCTATCCTATCCTATTCTCTTCTATCCTATTCCATTCTATCTTATTCTATTCTATTCTATTCTATTCTATTCTATTCTATTCCATTCTATTCTATTCTATTCCATTCTATTCTATTCTATTCTATTCTAGAGGGTAGACTGGTATTCCAAAAATGTAGAATTTACTTTATCTTGGTTTTGGTATCTTGTATCTGTCGTCATGGAGATGACAGATGAACAACCAACCGGCTGCTGCTTCAGAACCAGCGTCTATGGAGTCATTGTTTGTCTTTGTACTGATACATTCATCCCCTCCCACCCCCACCCCCCCCCAACCCTGCACTTAAATAAAAACTAGTTAAGCATGACTCACGTCCTCCTGCTCAGATTTAACCTCAATACACTGTAAAAGATAAAGAAATACAAATATAAACATCCAGTGTATTTGTCTACAGAGGAACTTTTCAGTCAGATATAAGAAGTGATTTATAGACAATCAATCTGGAAAATATGATTTAAAACACGTGAACAAGATACTTTCACTGGTTTCATTAGAAGATTTTATTTTATTTTTTACATGAATTAAGAACGACTTTACATTGTATTTTTTTATGTTAACTATTATGACATTTTTAGTTCAGTTCTATGGTAATTTTTTTATAATGTACAAAATATGGCTTAGTTCATGATTTTTTTTCTTAATTTAAGATTATTTTTTTTACTACAGATTTTTTTCCCTTAGTTTTTTCCCTTATTTTTTCTTAATTTAGAATTCTTTTTTTATTCCACATTTTTTACTTCAGAATTTAAGAATGTTTTTTTCCTCAAGCAATAAATAAATGAATGTGTTGTTTTTTATTCTTTCAATTTTTAACACAATTTCAAAATCATTAAAAAATCAAATGAACCAAATGTGGTGTTTCATATTAATATATTGCAAACCTGATTTGGTCTGATTTTTTTGGTTTGTTTTACTTACCTTGAGAATATTTTTTTCCATCATTGAAAATGCTTGTTGCTAATTTAAGATATTATTTTTTAAATTAATTCAAGATTTATTTATTTTTTGCTAAATTCAAGAGATTAATACAGTATATGAAATAGATCTGGAATATCTGATTTAAGAAATGAACCAAGGTTATTTTTATTCGCAGATTTAGTTTTTTGTGCTAAATTTAATATTATTTATTTAATTTTAATCTATTTTATTTTTTGCTTAATTCAAGCAAAAAAATACCAGTGAAACTGATCTTGTTCAAATCACTTCTTATATCTGACTGAAAAGTTCCTCTGTAGGTGATTCTGTCTGATTTTAAGAGTGATCACATATTTTTGACTAGAAATGACACTTGGTCAGATTTGTATTTAAAAATATTAAGAAAAACAACAACAACAGCCTTGAATTAAGAGAAAAAAAATCTTGAATTAAACCAAACAACAACAATTAATATTTAATTAAGCATCTTGAATTAAGCAAAGAAGTAAACATTTTTAATAAATATTGAATTACATAAAAAAGAAATGAATTAAGTTAAAAGAATCAATCAATTAAGCAAAAAAAAAAAATCTTGAATAAATAAATAATATCTGTCAATGGAACCAGTGAAACTGATCTTGTTTAGATGTTTTAAATCATATTTTTCAGATCTATTGTCTATAAATCAGTTCTTAAAAGTTCCTCTTTAGGTGATTCTGTTTGATTTTAATCTGATCTGATATTTGGACTAGAAATGAGACAAATCCACTTGGTCACATTGACATTTTTACAGTGTTCATTTAAACTTTAATGTTCTGCGTCAAATGAAAAGCTCTTACCAGTGGGTAAGAATTCAATGTCAGGGTTAAAAGTATCACAACAGCTGCAGCTTTAATTGTGTGTTTCTTTATGTCCGACGGTGTCACAAAGATACTGGCTTTTGTAAGAAATAATATCAACCTCAACACTGCACTATGTTTAGTTATTAAAAAACCACTTAGAAAAAAATTACAGTCCTGACAGAGTGCATGTGACAAGAAATTATACTGAAATAGAACACAATAAAGTCACATGCCAGCAAACACTGGCACGCAATTCAGTTTGAAGAAAGTTTCAACTGTTTCAAGTGGAAGAGTTAAAGTGTTTTTCCTACAGTTAAAAAAAATGTATTTTTATCATTTCTAGTTCAAATATCTGATCAGACTTAAAGTCAGACAGAATCACATAAAGAGGAACTTTTCAGTCAGATATAAGAAGTGATTTATAGACAATAGATTTGGAAAATATGATTTAAAACATCTGAACAACATCAGTTTCACTGGTTCAATTGGAAGATTTTATTTGTAAACTACATTTATATTAGTTTGGACAATGGAGATGAAAAATAAAAATACTGTCAAGTTAATACTGTTAAAATGTAAAACAACAGTTATGACACGCTATAAAAACTGCATGTGTCAGCGATAGTGTCATTACGTTTGGTAAAAACACAATGATGTGATGTGAATAACGAAGGTAAAAAGGGAATTTCTTTCTGTTTTAGAACGTGACATAAGTGATTTATTTGAAATTTGATGACAGTTGATTGTATGTAGTTGTGTGTACAGTTATGATGGTATATTATATAGCTGTAATAGTATATTATGTAGATGCAATAATACATTATTTAGTTGTTAGAGTATAGTTTATAATTGTAATAGTACATTATCTAGCTGTAATAGCATATATTCTGTAGATGCAATAGTATATTATATATATATATATATATATATATATATATATATATATATATATATATATACATATATATATATATATACATATATATATATATATATATATATATATATTAGTATTTCTTTTTAACATAATAAATAACTAACTAAATAAACTGTTGACCTCAGATGAACTATCCGTGCACTTAAATCAACATCCTCTGTGGTATAAGAAGTCAAATATTAAACAGCATAATCATGAACACATGTTGAATCCTTGATCTTTCATGTCATAACGTGTGTTAGAAAAGGCCAGAGTCAAGGCCAGAACATGTTCCTTTATAATAAGACAGCATGTGTTTATGTGGAAGTAACTGTGTAAGCCTGTGACATTAAGGCTTGTTTTTTTTTTGTATGGGGGGGGTGGGTGTGGGGGGGTGGATGCACTTAGCCACAGAGTAACAACCGCTAATTATCCTGGTCAATAATGATCCATAATAATCAGGCAGAGAGTGGCTCTATTCACTGATAGCCGGATGAGGAGAATGATAGAAAAGGAGGGAGAAGAAGACAACGTTGGTGCTCTTTTCCTCCCCAGAGACATGGTATTAAACCCCCCCTCCCCTCCCCACCTGTTCTCCTCTTGGACCTTGGACTCCCAGCAGCCCATGGGCTCAGTTTTCTGCTCTATTTTTCTAATGCATCACATTCTAAACCTGATTGTAAAGTGCACTTACCTACAAGCAGACATGAGTGTTCTGCTCATATATGGTTCCTTTAACCTTGGAACAGCTCCATTCTGAGACATAAAGGACGTTATTTAATACTTATATACTATATAAAGTATATTATATACATTTATGTTCTTTTAATAACACTTAT
The DNA here is from genome assembly GCA_020466265.1 of Siphamia tubifer. Taxonomy (NCBI): domain Eukaryota; kingdom Metazoa; phylum Chordata; class Actinopteri; order Kurtiformes; family Apogonidae; genus Siphamia; species Siphamia tubifer. The sequence goes on from CM035796.1 coordinate 34,873,559, forward strand.
ATATACAGCTCCTACATTAATGACATTATTTAATACTTATATACGATATATATTATATTATACATACACTTATATTAGTTTAATAACAATTATATATACAGCTCCCACACTAATGCACCTGCACTTTTCACATTGACAATAGAACTGGAAAATGTGATTTAAGAAATCATTGGCACATTTATTTATTTTGCTTGAATTTATATAAAAATAATAATTGTGAATTAAGCAAAAATTAAATAAATTAAAAAAACTATTCTGTTTAGGCTGATGTAAAAAATAAGTATCGGCCCCAATAAATCCATAATCATTATTGGCTATTACCAGTCAGTCGTTACATGTGCAGGGGGCGTGGTCTACTTCTGTGATTGGTGGATCTGTGTGTACAGTTACAGTTCTGGTTGTCAGCAGCTTTACACAAAATTTACCAGATTAATTTTCAGGAAAGATGTGAGGTGGCCCAGAATAGATCCCATTACATTTTGGTGAATGTATAGGTCAAAGGTCAAGGTCACCAAAAATGTATATTCATAATGATCAGAGATGGACAAATGAGGAATGTCCTTTTCATTCTTGTAGACTCACGTTTACATATAGATACTTTTTGCTCTCACTGTTGATGTGCATTGATATCAGAACCTTGAAGGACGCATTTGAAGACTCTAGGTCAAAGGTCAAGGTCACAATAAAGGTGTATATCAAATGTTGCTATTTGAACTATTCATCTTAGAGACTTCCAATGATCACCAAAGTGTTCGTCTTTCAGTTCTGTATCTTGTGTGGATACATTTTTACCTATTGTTGACCCAAAAGGTCAGGGGTCACTGGGTCAATACTTTAAAAAAACTACAATGGAATATAACAGAAAAATGAGTGGACGTACAGACATATTTACTATTATTGACAGAATGTAAACCTGGCATGGGCGTCAAAATGGCATCATGACCTTTGACCTTGAGCAATCTTCAAAGTTCAAAATCAAGGTCACATGACTTTAAATGTTCAGAACTCTAAAAACAAATGTTTCAATTACTATTGTAATGACATGTTGGCTCCAAAATGACATCATGACCTTTGAACTTGAGCAACATTTAAAGGTCAAACCCATATTCTCACGTTTTGAGAAGGAGGGAGGGGTGTCCATTAAGAGCTCAAGTCTGTGTGAGGGGGCGGGGTTTGTTGTGTCTGGCACCACTAGTTGTTTATTATGAAATGCTTTTGAACATTTTCTATATTAATCAAGAATGCATTAGACACCGAGGACCGTTTCATAGGTTGAAAAAAGGTTCTCAGGAGAGAGACACAACAAACTGCTGCAGAAAAAAGCACAAATGGATGTTCTGGGAGAACTCATGTGTTTACTATGGGTCTGTTTTAAATGCAGGGAGAATTCACAACATAATACACTAACGTTTATGCACTTTTAAATGCACACACGGAATGCTAAAATGGTAAAATAAAAATA
>CM035796.1:34877520-34880020 GCA_020466265.1 Siphamia tubifer
GTTGTGAACCCTGGCAGTGGACCTCAGGTGCTCAGGTCGACTGTCTCATAGTTTGGGGAAATAAAAACTGAATGAGGCCAAACCATGAGTTTTAGGATCAGTTTTAAAAAATAAATAAATAAATAAATAAATAAATAAAAATAATTATAATAATAATTATATATATATATATATATATATATATATATATATATATATATATATATATATATATATTCTAATTCAACATAATAATAAAATATAATTGCACGTAAATTGTAATATATACTGCCTATCCAAAAAATTGCCACATAATGCTAATGTAGTCACAATAAGGTTTGTTGTATTTTTTTCCATCCAGAGTTGCATTAATTTTTTGATTATTGATGATGATGATGATGATGATGATGATGATGATGATGATGATGATGATGATGATCAGACATCAAGTCATCATCATCCCAAATTAGTGTCTGGACTTTTTGATGTATCATAGTCCCTGAAGTATTCTGTCACAAACCTGATGACTCTGACCAGTGGTGTCCAATCTGTTCAACATTACAGACATGAGAGGACACTTACTGTATGAGTTAGATTAAATAACTTGTTCCAGCTGAAACATTATTAACCATTGAAGTATTTACCCATCGAAGGATCCAAACTTGCCTGGTTGTCATGACTTTCCAATTGGGTGTGGCCAACATGTTAAGGCAAACCGTTTCCCGAAGTGCGTGGTTGACCCGCCCCCCTCAAATGCCTCAACCAGTAAAAGCTGAAGCTTAGATGAATCCCACCCCTCTTTCCTCTGACGTATCCAGCAGGACTAGCTGGTAGATTAAACTCTTACCGAAGCCATGAACATCTTTCCTTTTAATAAATTCCTCTAGGGTTAGCATTAGCGTTAGCGCTCTGCTCTGTTTTTCAATACAGCATCTACAGCTGTGTCAAAGGTTTGCTGCTGCTCCATGTTTACACTGAATGAAGCGCTTCTGTTTACAATCCTGGGGTTCTGGTCACAGTTCGTCACTGCCTTGAACCCGCCTCTATCCAGAACCGCTGGAAATACTCAATGTTGATTGGCTGCAAACAAAGATTTCTCTGGAGTTTTGTGCCGGATGTGGTTCAATTGGTAGAGTGGGTCGCCCAATGACAGAGAGGTTGGCAGTTTGCATCCCGGCTCTGGCTGTCCACATGTCGAAGTGTCCTTGGGCAAGACACTGAACCCTGACTTAGTTCCAGTAGGACTGACAGAACCTTAGAAACCTACTGGTGTATGAGTGAATGGGTGAATGTGAGGCTAATGTAAAGTGCTTTGAGAACCATTAAGGTGTAAAAGCATTATATAAATGCAGAACATTTACCATTTTTAAAGTTGTAGTTAGCCTGCTTGGCCAGAACAGCAACATCGTTCAGTGTTGTGTTAAACTAGGATGGGTCGACCCAGGTTAGGTCTGAACTATTAGCTTCATTAAATTGAGTGTCAGTCTCCTGTAATTAAAACCAAAGGTGATGCAGTGAAATATTGCATGTGCAACTTTTTTTTCTTTTTTTTTTTTTTTTTGGATGGGCAGTGTTTATAGTCCTGCTGGTGATAGTATTCAGCTGCTAGTGAAAGGAATCTGGAGCCCATTAAAAGTCCATGTCTGCAGTGTTTTCTATCAGGTAAAACTTTCAGCTATTTTTAAAACTACCCTCACCAGAAGAGCTTTTATTCTCAGAAAATGGAGTCCATGCACAGGTCAGTTAGATTTAAAACATCTTAATAACATTGGCAGCGTTGCTAGGAAGCTTTGTAGAGTGCATTTGTGGGTAAGGGTGGGGGGTGTGGGGGGTGGTGGTATGGCAGAATTAGTGCGGGAGTGTACCGGGGCAGTGCCGTAAATCCCACTCCTGTAAATTCATGATAGTGCTTTAAAACAAGTATGTGACGTTTGTTTGCAGAGCGGTGTATACATGTGTGTGTGGGAGCAGACGGAGCCAGCGTCAGCCACTAAAACCTCTGTCTGTGGGCTCCGCAGCCACACCGGGGCTTATGGGTAATAATTTAAAGCTAGGGTGGTGGGTCGTAATTTAAAGGTAGGGTAGGAGGTCCTGGAGAAGTGGGTCGAGCAAAGCTATGTTTTTTTCAAAAATACTAGGGCTGTCAGATAAGTAGAAATGCTTAATCAGATTCATCACAGGGTTGTTTTGGATTCATTTAAATTAATCATCAAAACACTTTATGTTGGTCGACTGGTCTGTGTGCGTGTGTGTGTGTGTGTGTGTGTGTTTCCTTCCCTTTCCTTTCCTTTCCTTTCCTTTCCTTTCCTTTCCTTTCCTTTCCTTTCCTTTCCTTTCTTTTCTTTTCCTTATGCTAACAGAAACTCATGCTGACTCGTAGCAGATATCTAATTTGCTTATTTTCAGTTTCTTTGCTGCTTGTCATAAACTGGGGTTTGTTGCTAAAATGATCCTTATGGGACTTAGTGGAATGGCAGCACTAGGACACATTTGAATAATGCAAAGGTAAACAAAGTGCATT
>CM035796.1:34885020-34917520 GCA_020466265.1 Siphamia tubifer
TAAATTATGTACCATATATAGGTGTGTGTGTGTATGTGTGTGTGTGTGGGGGGGGGGTTGCTGCTTTATAACTAATGTATGGTATCATTCCTAATGCCAGGTCCCCAAATTGCTTTACATACTGTGCTTTGGACATATACCACACATCAACATCATATATATTTGTATTTACACTTGAAAAACCCAATAAAGAAACCTTAGAGAAGATGATTTTTTAAAAATGTTTATTTGATATTTTTTGGTGCAGATTTAAGTAACAATAGACATTTTGATCATTCACTTTCAGAGGCCTCACTCTCCCACTGCTGGTCTCACATAATATATTTAATGATAGTAAAAAAGAGAAAGGAAGATAAGAAGTAAAAAATAAATATATAATTTATCTAGAAAATGGTCTTCGGAGCTTTTTATTTATGGGATTCTGCTTTTAGAGTATGACCTCTAAGACACTAAGGTAGTAAAATATTCTAACTGTTCCTGAAGCACACACTACAACTCATGGTTTGGTTATGGATGAGAGAGAGAGACAGACAGAGACACAGACAGACAGAGACAGACAGAGACAGACAGAGAGAGAGAGAGAGAGAGAGAGAGTCAAGGTCACAATAAAGGTCCAAATCACATTTTGGGCATAACTTTTGAACTATTCATTTTACAGACTTCCAACGAGCACCAGAATGCTGGTCTTTAAATTATGCGTCTTGTATGTATAGTTTTTGACCAGTTGTTGACCCAAGAGGTCAGAGGTCACTGGGTCAATACCTAAAAACTAAAAATGCACTATATGAGCCCTAACCCTATTATTGACAGAATGGAAACCTGACTTGGGCTTCAAAATTGCATCATGACCTTTGACCTCTAGTGACCTTGAAAGGTCAAACCCACAGTGTCACATTTTGAGAGGCGGATGTCCAGTCAGAGCTCAGATGTTTGTGAGGGGGCGGGGTTTGCTGTATCTGACACTTGTTTGAAGTGTTTAATCATGGAGCCTCAGACTTGTTGAACTTTCATTGGCTCGACGCTCACATTGTATTTAGTGGATTTTTTTTTGGTAATCATCACGACAGCAATGATTGAAGATGTTTTCACTCCATCGCAGGCTTTTTGACCTTGGAAGAATAATTAATCTCACCCTCTGTTGCCGAACATATCAATATGCCACGCTGTGTCTTTCAGAGGCGCAGATGCATTTGAATGAAAGCAATCCAAAGCAGAATGCTAAACGTCCACGTTCAAAGTTCCCCTAATGTTTCTGAAATTAAAATGTAAAACCACGTAATGACCACAAGTGTCAAAAGTACTTATATAGAAGTGTAGCTACTTATGTGAAAAAATATGCTTGTTAAAGTAAAAGTACTGATTCAACTCCTTTCTTGAAGTAAAAGTTTAAAAAGTACTTCTCAGTTATAATAAAGTAAAAAACAAAAACAACTGCATTTTTTGCCATGAATAAAATGCTAACACATCACCCAGTTTGGACAGACATGTTCAGTACAGATATATTCCCTTTGTTCTTGAGTCTGTTTAATCATGGAAAATTAAACACAACTTGAATAAACATGTTAATTGAATATATGTTCATATCTTTGCATTTGTTTAGGATAATATATCAAATTTTGGTGTGTGTGTTTTTCTGTGTTTTAGAACAGTTGGGATATTTGTTTTGTATTTTTTTTAACACTCTTCTGAGTTTTCTGCGTAATTTTAGTGGATTTTTTGGAAAAAAAATTTGCTCTGCATTTCTTAAATCACTTTTTCACTACAATGATTCTCCTAGCACTAAGCTAATGCTAGCACTCGGCTAACAGATCACCCAGTTTGGTCAAACCTGTCAAAACACAACTAACATAGATTAAAAATTAATATTTTGTCATGATTTATCCAAATCAACCCTGTGATCAATGCGATTAAAATGTTGAATCATTTGCCAGTCCTAAAAAAAATGGCCGCACGTCAGATGAACAGGTCTTGGTAAAGTGAGGGAGTGCTAATGTGTCAGAGTCTGGAGCTTAATCAGATCGGTGGATCATGCTGTAGCTAATTACCATCTGCTCACTTCCACTTCCTGGCTCTGGCACACTGGCTTGTTTTCAATTACATCCTTCTCAATAAGATTACAGCTTTCATTTGTATTTTTGGAGTGGGGGTCGTGTGGCTGCGTCTCCTCCAGGTGGCGACCATTATGTGGAAGTGAAGAAAGTAACAGCTGCTTATTTTCCCCACTGGTGCCGGGCTCCAGGGCTCCAGGGCTCCAGGGCTCCAGGGCTCCAGGGCTCCAGGGCTCCAGGGCTCCAGGGCTCCAGGGCTCCAGGGCTCCAGGGCTCCAGGGCTCCAGGGCTCCAGGGCTCCAGGGCTCCAGGGCTCCAGGGCTTTCAGTTTCCAGGGCTCCAGGGCGTTAAGGCTCCAGGGCTATAGGGCTCTAGGCCTTCAGGGCTATAGGGCTCTAGGCCTTCAGGACTCCAGGGCTTCATGGCTTCATGGCTCCAGGGCTCCAGGGCTCAAAGCCTCCAAAGTTCCAAGGCTCCAGGGCTCCAAGGCTCTAAGGCTCCAGGGCTAGAGGGCTCAAAGCCACCAGGGCTCCAAGGCTCCAGGCCTTCAGGGCTCTAGGGCTCCAGGGCTCCAGGGCTCCAGGGCTCCAGGGCTCCAGGGCTCCAGGGCTCCAGGGCTCCAGGGCTCCAGGGCTCCAGGGCTCCAGGGCTCCAGGGCTCCAGGGCCCCAGGGCTCCAGGGCTCCAAGGCTCCAAGGCTCCAGGGTTCCAGGGCTTCAGGTCCCAGACCACTTGAATGTGCTATCTGTCTGTCTGTCTGTCTGTCTGTCTGTCTGTCTGTCTGTCTGTCTGTCTGTCTGTCTCCTGCAGCACTTTTCTCCTCTGCTCCACTGAACCTTTTCTCAGCAGCTGAGGATGATTGGAACCAACATGATTTTCACTTGTTCCTTTGGCAGATGTTTTTTTTTCATTCTCTTGTTGGTTTAGGGTGATTTTCTTTTGTTGGTTTAGGGTGATTTTCTTTTGTTGGTCGTTCATTTTTCAGTCTTGTTACCAGTGACTCAGTCCAAACTGTTTCAGAATGATTGTGGTGTGCTCAGTGTGTGTCAGGTTTTATTGAAATTAGATGAGAAAATACTGAGCCCATTCGTCTCCTACATTGCAGGACCTGTCATGTGACTATTGCAAACACATACATCGTGATGTCGATGTTCAAACAATACACTGTGCAGCTCACAGCACCATGGAAGCATAAACTGCACTATTGTATATAATCTCTGTTTGGGTCTAAGCTATCGTGTGTGCTTTAGCGCTCAGTTCGTGGTGTTAATGATACTGTCTAGTTTGACTGAGGGTTTCATTTGGTCCATTAGAACCCTGTCTTCAGGCCGTGTCTAATTGGACCTTATTGATTCCCAGTTTACAACACGAACGCTGGCTACGGCTCAGATACTCCTCTACGGTCATCATTCTGTCTCTGGATATTCTCAGACATTGGAAACACATTGATGCCGTCAGCCCCATAGCAGCCAGGAGTCAGAAAATAAAGAAGCGGGGTCATGGAAAGTGCTTATCTTTGTAAAAAATCAGCGTTGCCATGGGGATTAGTTCGATCCTTTGAAGAAGCAAACAGTACCTGAAAGAGCATGTGCAACAACGTCCACATACCCTAACACGTCTGTGATGTAAAGAGCTCCTTTAATGTATGTTCTGATGCACATGTGATCTTCACACGCTGGGAAAATCCATTTTTCTTTTGGTCCGTGATGGTTTTTGAGTGTGAAAAGTGTTGGAAGCAGCTTTAACGGCGTTCCTGTACACAAGCACAGGTTGAATTAACTCTATGTAGTTTAACGTATCTCATTATAAAAGGCCTGAAATTCATCTGTCGCTTTATTTTGTGTGTCATCGTATTTAGCGTGTAAACAGATGGTAAACATTGTAGCCGGAGGTTTGCTCTGGGGTTAAGTGTGTCCTGACATTTAATTTCCTTTTGAAAGGGATTTTCACATGAATTTTTAATGCATATTATGAAGTCATGAAGTCAGTTTGTACCAGTTGACAGTGTTGGAGGACATATACAGCACTGGGAAAAAATACCCCTTTAAAAACAAGTGAATAACACATTAATGTGAGATGTTTTTGCTTGAGTTAAGAAAAAAAAAAGTAATAATAATAATAATAATAATAATAATGATAATAATAATTTAAAAATCTGCCAATGGAATGTCAGATTTCTTACATCAGATTTTCCAAATCTATTCTCTATCAGTCAATCAATCAATCAATCAATGATTGATTGATTGATATATATATATATATATATATACACTTTTCATACATGGTGTATGTAGCATCAAGTGCTTTACATTAAAGCCCCACATTTGCAAATACAGATAAAAAAAAAAAGGAAAACATCAATAAAATAAAATATACTCATACTTGTCATCTGAACCCTTATCCTCACTAGGGTCATGGGGGTCACTGGGGGCCTAATGGGGGTACACCCTGTATGAGTCTCCAGTTCATCTCAGGGCTGAACATATATAGACAAACAATCACTCTCACATTCACACCTATGGACAATTTAGATTAACTAATTAACCTATCAGTGCATGTGTTTGGATGGTGGGAGGAAACCGGAAAAAACCCACACAGACACGAGGAGAACATGCAAACTCCACACAGAAAGGTGTGGTGTTGGAATAGACCTTCTCTCTGTGAGGATCGAGTGCTAAATATTGAATTACGTACAAATAAATTAATTAATTACAAAAAAAATCAATTAAGTACAAAAAAAATCAATGGAACCAGTGAAACTGATCCTGATCAGATGATTTAAATCATATTTTCCATATCTATTGTCTATAAATCAATTCTTATATCTGACTGAAAAGTTCCTCTTTAGGTGATTTTGTCTGATTTTAAGTCTGGTTCAGATATTTTTGACTAGAAATAAGACAAATACACTTGGTCAGATTTCGATGTTTCTCCAGTTTCCTCTAAAAAAACCAACAAAACCACCATCATTTCAGAGAACATCATCAGGAAATTTAAACATGTCATGGTGCTGACATAAAAAAAAAAAACTGGGGAAGGTGACTGAAACACTGCTGTAATCACACATCAGACCACCCACTGTGATCACAGACAGACTCAGACTGTGGTTTAAAAACAGCAGCAGTTTTCAGTTCGTGTCTTCACTGTACGCCACCACACATTTACACTACATTTTACACACACACATACACACACAGGCTCCGCCCACCTGCACCGCCTTCAACGTCCTGACTGATGGTGCTGACGCTGCTACAGTAACATCCCATAAACCTCCATCTGTCTGTCCGTCTGTCTGTCTGCACCACACATTTACAACCAGCTGCAATCATCTACAGATAATATAGACTGGTGGAAAAGAAGGAAAAAACATCACATGGATTGAAACCCAACATTCACATGTTCTAATTTAATCTATTTGTATTTATAGAGCATACATTTAAAGGAGCACAAGGGTTTCAAAATGATGTATAATAATAACCTGACTCACACCACATGTATGGATGCTTCACATGCCTGCTCGCATCTTACATCTGGGAAAGCACCTTTAGCTTCTCTTTGTTAAGGCGGGGCTGTCAATCAAAATCATTCGCCCTGATTGGAGAAACCAGGTGCTTGTTATTTTGAATGAGGTGCTACTTCAACGAATCACATTGAAAGCACCATGTAATGTAGATGATACCCTTTATTTGTCACACTACAAAAATCACAATAAACTTTTTCTTTATTTTCCCACCTCACTATTATAACATAAAACATAGATTTATATATATATTAAAAAAATGACTGACCCTAAATTTAACTAAAGTATTAAAACTCAAACATTATTCCTTCAGCAATCTTTTCAACATAATTTGTGAAAATGTGTTAAATTTAGATGTATGGACTGTTTGTATCATTAGTGATTAGCATTAGCAATTAGCATTAGCATTTCATGACTCTTTACTATCATCTCTACCATTTGGATGAGCATGTTTTCAAACAATTATGTATGTGTATATATATATATATATATATATATATATATATATATATATATATATATATATATATATATATATATATATATATGTATAAAAATCATTGAATGCCTAAGAAGTTTGGTGTCAAAGGACTTAAATTTAGATTAGATGTCAGGGTTCAAAGTTATCTCTACCAAACGGTTGAGCTGACCAACAAAGGGTTAAGCTCTTACCATACCGGGTTGGGAGAAGAGCTATAACATCTTTGCCACCAATAATAAGAGTTTGACCTTGTCACGGCAGTGTTTAAATGAAAGTGATGCTTCTGTCCTAAAGGAACCTTGAGAGTCGTAATAAACTTCAACGTACAGATCTTTATGTTTCATCAAGTTATTTAGATCCGCTGGGTTTCGCTGTTCGTCTTCTTTATTATACAGGAAAAAAGTGACAGCAGCATCAGCAGCGTTACTTATGTTTATAGATGCTGCCATTTTTACTCCAACTCCTAGCACTTTCTTTGTGCTGCAGAAAAATACCCCTGGTGAGCAGCTTTTAATAAACTGTTTATGTAAATGTGAAGGGGCGGGGCTTGAGGACAGGAAACACCCCCCTTGCTATGTTTACATGATGTTTTTTAATTCAGAATAATTTATTCAAAATAAAATTATTTGGAATTAAAGCTATTTCCTTCATGTTTATATGGATATAAAGGTTTCCATGGAAACAGGTGTATTTAGAGCTGGAGGTACAGAGGGTTCTGATTGGAAGAAAACGATCGCGTCCACTTTGTATTTTCCTTTCATTTCAACTATCAACATGTCAGACCAGATACTACATGTGATTTTTTTTTGTTTTACTTTATTTTTGTGATAAGTACGCAGCAGCAGCTCAACTGAATCAACCACAGGATTCAACAAACTAATGCTGACAGTGAAATATGTGCGTCATCAATGTGAAATATGTGCGATAAGACCAGGAGAATGTGCAGACATTCTGGAATTAGGTGTTTACATGGTCATCTTAAAGTGTAATCAACTTTTATTATTGATTAAACAGGAATAAAAACTATCATGTAAATAGGCCCAATCATATCATTCTGAACAAATGTGGTGTGGTTTCCATAGTAACACTTCACTGAACATAAGCCTGTAAATTATTTAGGTCCAAAACCCACGTAAGATTGAGATTTTTTAACCAGAATACTAGTTTGGACTTTATTTTACCATTGACAATGATCATTTTGGGTGGATTTTTTCCCCTAAAATATGGCAATATAGAAGGACAGATACTACATGTAATTTTTATATTTATTTTTTTGTGATAATTACAAAGCAGCAGCTCAACTGAATAAACCATAGGAATCAACAACAAGCTGAAGCATGTGCAGAATGACAGCAATAATATTAAAGAGGAATTAACTGTTTATATGAGTTAAGATCAAAATAAACCAGTGACTTTGTTCAGAATTAAATTAAATTTTGAATTATCATTTTCAACTTGATTTTCAATGGACATCTGAAAGAGAAATGAACTTTTATTCTTAATTAAACAGGAATAAAAACTCCCATATGAACAGGGCAAATCACAACTGGTGTAAAAACCGGAGTAAAGCTTTACTTTGGTCGTCTACACTTTCCTTTTATTGTGGAGATGGCACGAGATTCTAACATGCAGTCGAGGAAAAAAATATTAGACCATCAAAAGTCATCAAAAACATTACTTATGCATAGTTATAGTAGTTATGTGTGAACCATGTGACTAAAACAGACAGAAAAGAAAACATGGAGTGAATAAACCCAGTGTTTTTGTCAGAGCTATTGATGTAGAGGTGTTTACATGGTCATCTTAAAACGGAATTAACTTTTATTCAGAGTCAAACAGGAATAAAAACTCCCATTTAAACAGAGCTAGTGAGAGTCACATGACAGAAGCTGTTAGTGTTCTACACTTATTAAACCATCTCCTTCTCCAAACTGTCATTCATGTCACTTCATTTCAGTGAAATTGTTGCACATCATTTATTTCTTCAACACCTGCGTCTACTTTCCACTATATTATTTTCACTGTGAAGCCAGTTCCAGGTCACTGTGGGATTTTCTCCGTAATTGAACATTTTCAGTTCAATTTATTTCAAATATGCAACAAACAAAACAATCCCAGTCTGTCTCCACGTTTGAAAACAAGACAAAAAAAAAAGTAAAATAAATAAATATAAAAAGGACATGTACACAAAAAACTTCATTTGCATATTTAAAAAGTAGTAAGAGGAAATCAAACTTATTTAACCCCACCCCTTCTCCACAAAACAGTCTATGGTAGGACATGAACAGAAATGATGATGGCGTCTCATGTAGCACAAGTCCACTTAAATTTGGAGTCGACAAGTCGCATGTTATTCTCTCTCTCTCTCTCTCTCTCTCTCTCTCTCTCTCTCTCTCTCTCTCTCTCTCTCTCTCTCTCTCTCTCTCTCTCTCATTTCACATTTTTGTCTGTTTTAATGCAAAAAATACAAAATATCTTGTAACCATAAAATGTGAATAACCTGAATACTTATCAACAACCTGAAATGTCTAAAAAAAAAAAAAGCATAATTTTCAACATTTTTCTGCTTCTATTACTAAGTGTTTAGTGTTTTTTGTAAATCTGATCCATAATACACATGGAATAATGCTGAAGTGAGGCATAATATTCTTAAAAATACACTTTTTTCAAGATGTTTCAAAATGTAATGGTTTTTTTTGCACTAAAATGAAGACAAAATTAGGATTTTTTTCTTTTAAGCTATTATTTTCCTGCACCAGCCCACTTGAAATCAAATTGGGTTAAAACGTGGCCCCTGATGAAAATGAGTTTGAGACCCTTGCCCTAGGCTATGGTTTAACTTCCTGTCAACATAATATATGATAAACATTCTGCACTTATATAGTTCGTTTCCACCTTCATGTTGCTCAAAGTGCTTTACATTAGCCTCACATTCACCAGTAGGTTTCATACTATGCTGTTGATACGGTACAGTTCAGAATGCTTACGCTTATTGTAGCATTTCTATGATGACAAAAGTGTACTGGTCCCATGGTAACTATTACTATTTTTTCACCCTTCTGCTTGAGGTCCCAAGAGGTCCCAACCACTCCCATTTGGGAGGAGCCAAGCACTGCTAGATGGTGATTGGTTGACGAAAAGTGTCATCATGCAGCGTGGTGGAATTGTAAGAATAAGAAACGGCGCGTTTTTTAAAGTCCATCTGCGACGGAAAAGAAGAAAAGATGTCTGACAATGGAGTTTGGAATAGTGAGGTGTTACACAGTCCTTGTGTCTGTGTGGCACAAGTGTGAACCACTGCAGCACCACCATGAATATATCGTCAGCTTCATACCATAATTGCCTAAGTCATTTTTTTGTGTCTTCGGAAAACGAGAAAAAAAACACTTTCTAAAAGTCACATCCATATTTTTTATAGATTTTTTTCACAGAACATTCAAGTAGATGAGAAGAAAAGTATGAAAAAAGAACAAAACCCAACATTATCTGTTTTATGAAATAAAATTGACTTAGGCAGTTTTTCTGAGAACATTTTTAATTTTTTCGGCCATTTTGCATACATTCAAACTGCCTAAGTCAAACAGCTGGTAGCAAAACTGCCTAAGTCAAATGAATGACTTGGGCAGGTATGATTTTGCACTTGTTTTTTTTTTTTATTTTTTTTTATGAGTGTTCTGATTGGTCAATGACATAGGCAGAAAGACAGGATGATGCAGCAGTGATAGGGGAGTAAAGTTATGCAAAAATGTCAATTTGACCAAAAATTGACTTAGGCAATTATGGTATGAGGTTAACGATATGTGATAGATGATAATAAATGAAATGAAAAAATCAAGTGCACCTAAGCTGATACACCGAGAAAGTAAAACATTTTTTTAAATACATACAAAGACATCCTTGAAGGTGACACAAAATAAATACCCAATAAATGACACAGAGTGACAAGAAATCTAACTACACAGCAAACAAATTAATAAACAAACATATATAGTAGCAGTAATAACAACAATAACAGTAATAATAAATACATTCACAGTCTAACCATCGTTTTCTAAAATGCTCCTGAGTTACAACCTAACTGTTTTCTTTTGTATCTTCTCTGCTTCTTTTATTTTCACATGTACGCTGAAAACCAACCCTCGCCATACAACAACAACAACAACAACAACAACAAACCATTATTGATTCATCAAAACTGCTGATAGTGTGTATCTAGGTCTCCCATTTACAAGTGGAAAACTAAAAGCGTGCAATCTGTTCACGTGAAGATGATTCTTTCACTCGTCTTATTATGCACGGTTGCAGCCAAAGGAATATAAATACATTTTTTTTTACGCTCTGGCATATTTTCTCACACACTTTTCTCCCTGTGGGCAAATACTGAGGCCGTTCTAATTTTCCAACCGCCGGCACAAACACAGGACTCAGATAAATTGCAGTTCACCATGAGCAGTGAACTGTCCACCCATCCCAGACATCACAGCCATGTCAAGCTTTCCCCATTATATTTTTGAGTGGAGACAAGTGCACGTGTTGTTATGCTAATGCATGTTAATCAACTCCTCGCCTGAACGAATGCTTTACCCTCTAACATTTCAGATATCGCAGGAACAGCAGACATGCAAGTGTTTCTGCTGCTGTCCGTGAGCTTGATAGAGGCTGAGAAAAATGATCACAGTGGCATTTTATACATGAATGATTCCACCAAGAATCAGAACAGGTTGATAAATGAGGCCGGCTGTATATGAGGAACCTTGTTTTTCTTTAACCAAATGACTGAGTGAAAGCTTGTATGTAAATAAAGCTGCTGCACTAGAACCGTGACAGTGTTCTTAACGTCTAAACAAACCTTCACTTTATTAGCGCTTTACTCATTAACTTATAAAGAGCTAATGCTACGTTTATAGGCCAGACCCTTCAGGATTTCACGATGTCGCGATTTAAAACTTCAAAGCAAATTCAGCCAATCACCGTGAATTCAGCGCAATGTTGCAATTTTAACCAATCTTCGTGCGTGACTTTACGGCAAAGTGTGACTAATCATTTGCGACGTCTTACAGTACGAAGCACGTTCACATTGACCGAGTAAAATGATGCACTAGTACCAACAGGTGCATTTTTTTGCTTCATTTTTGTCATTCAGTAATATTTTATTTGCCATGTTTGAAAGGTTGTCTTAATATCTCAGTGTCTTTGTTCTATTTTTGTCAGAAACTGCCTCTACTACACAGTACACAGTATTAGTAATACTGTTTTTTTGACTGGCTGAGACATTTATATTATGTTTTATAACTTCATGTAGTGTTGTGAGGTCATATGGAACCACCTCAATGATGAAATAAAAGCTGCAAACAATTTGGTTCATTTCAAAATGCTTTATAAAACTCTCCTTCTGTATATATATGCAGAGGAAGAAAAAAAAGTTAAAAATACAAAATTTTACATTTTAGGAAATCATTAAATCTCCCTTACTGACAAAATACATAATACACAAAAATATATAAAATGCGGTATGAATTTTTTTTGGTTTGTTTTTTTCTCCTATTTTTTTTTTGTATTTTATGATTGTTAAATGAGGGGTAGAATTTTTAACATACATACTCCTTTTGAGTGGTGATGCCTTATTTTGTCTCTGTTCAGTATTTTATTTCTTTTCTTTTTTTTTTTTTTATTATTAGTTTTTTATTTATATATATTCTTTTTTTATGATGGACTGCTCAAATAAAAAATAACTGAACTGAACTGAACTGATATGAACTTTAACCTTTCAACAAACAGGTGCATTTGGGGAAAAAAGTTGTAATCTTTGTTTATTTGCCATCTCAGTAAAAGGTAGTTTTGAGGACTATATCACAATGACTTTGAATTAATTAATTAATTTTACAGTAATTAAATATTTGAAATTACTTAATTTTGATTACAAAAAGGGAAAATAGCAACTATTATCTTAACTTTCACATCCTCCCGCAACAAAACACTAAAAAGAACTGCATCTTTCATTGCAATTTTTCGGAAAAAATCAACATCAGATTAAAAAAGGAGGAACTGACAGGTGTGTTTCCACTATGGAAACGTCTGGGAACTAATTTTGACCGGGCCAAGAGTTACCCGGTCTCCATAAAGAAACCCAGTTGCTATGGTAACGTCACTAACAAAAACCGCCACAACAAAGCAGCAGCAGAGGAGGCAATCACAAGACTAGACCTGGACTAGGGATGACAAAATGTATTAAAAAATCTTGACCGATCACTGACTGTCATTAACCTCATTAAGAAAACGCTTTGTCACCTAACACACACACACACATACACACACACATCCATACGCACTGTGACGCTTCTGTCACTTTTTAAACACACTGCGAGGTCAAGTGATGTTATGTTAAAAGCTCATTTTAAACCGTCACATAAAGAAAATATTCAATATTCCAGTAAATTCTGCTCCTAAATATGGTGTAAAAAAAACCCAACTTTCAATTACCACCAGCGTCAGTTCTGCACACACTCCTTTAGCCATAGCCCACACATGATAACATGACTCATCCACTGCGCTGTTGGGTTTGATAGTGGAAACTTACTGTCCCAGTCTGTAGCTGTTATAGAAGTGCTAGTTTTATGTTTGGTTAAGTTTTGAGCAAACGTTCTAAACTGGAACCACATAGATTAATTGAAGTCTGTGCGAGCTCTGTTTGCTGTTAATAAATTCCATCTTTTATTACTAATGTTCAAATTCATCATTACTATTATAATTCTTCAGCACAATTAAAAACTTCAATGCAGAATTAAAAGCAGCATAAATAAAAAGACAGATTCAGGTGTTAAGGTGCATTTATGAGGAGTTTACTACAAGACTTTAACAACAAAAGGTTCAGTTTAACCCTTTAATGCCTACTGTCACTAATATGCAACATACCAAAAAAAATACAAATGCTATAGTCAAATTAATTATCTCCACTTTATTTAGCATTTACTACTTTTTCTTTTATTTAGATTTCACTTTAGATGTTAAGGGGTTAATAAACGCTGACAGTCACAAATATGCAACAGACCCCAAAAAATCTATCAAATGAATTATCTCCATTTAATTTAGCTTTTACTTTTTTATATAGGCTTACTTATTTTTAAATTCAAGCATGTTTGCTCATGAAAAATGAAACACAATTAATATAGACAAAAATATTTAATCATCATTAATAGAAATTAATCCAAAACCACCCTGTAATAAATCTAATTACAAATTGTAATCATTTCATAGCACTAATGATAAAGATTCATTGTTTCAACTCAGACCTTAATTTTTCTGTGCTTTTTGTGGATTGTATTCAGGTACACGAGGGAAAAATGTCAGAAAACCAAGTGATGACATGTATCACAGTTCCCTAGGCAGAATCCAACTGGTAATAGAGCTGAAACAACACTGCAATATTTCAAAATTAAATAAATAATAGGGCTGTCATTTCAGAGCCTTGTTATTAATCTGTATCAGATTAATCACAATGTTTCTTTGGATCAATTTTGATTAAAAATGAATATTTATTCATGATTAACCTATATTTATTACATTTACATGAGCAAACACACTTAATGTGTTTGTTGTAAGCTCGGGACGCATTAGCCTCGTGCTAGCATTAGCCTCGTGCTAGCAGAATCCCCGTCTAACATATGCTTTGTGTCAATGTGGTATTTTAATCTGTTTGGTGAAAAGAAAATTCCTTCAAAACAAAACATTAAACACTAAATGTGGCGGGGAAAAAAAACATGTTAAAATCTACTAACATTCACCAAAAAACATAAATACAAAAAAAGCATTGAAAATCCAAAACATGTTAAAAAAAAACTCTCCTAAAATACAGAAAAAAAGCACAAAAAATGTGACAAAACATGCATATATATAATTAACATATTTATTCAACACTTTCAATGGATTTAACAAAACAACATGAAATAATAATAATAATAATAATAATAATAATAATTATTGCGGCTTCCAACTTGTTCCTATTGCCGCCTGAGAGTATGAGGTTGGTTTCTTTCTGTGGCTATTTGTGACGCGCTGTAATGCTTTAGTGGATGAAACAAAGGCTGAGATTCTTGATGCTTCTTTGGTTTTATTTTGTTGAACATGATCAGAGCAATTACAGGGTGGATATATGACGGAATGGATAACCAGGAGACTTGACTGTAATAAAAGTGCTGATTGCATTAAATAAAGAAAAGACAAAGTGAAAAAAGGCTTTAAAGCGGCAAAGCGTTAAAGCTGTAAAGCGGTCAACAAAAATTGCGGCCGCCAACCCTCATTCTCTCCTTACCGGACCCCCTGCTGAAGGCTCACCTTTATACACTAATGTGTACACACCTACTTCCGTGGGCACCACCCATAAACCACCTGTTTACAAACTTTGTGATTCCTAGCTTCTACACACCAGCCCCTAATTATTAGGTCTTACATAATAATTCACATTTCAAAACATGATACCAAGGGAGAGACAAATCATTTCAATTTCAACAATGCAAAAAAAAGTTCTCTGCAGTCGAGTCTTCATCATTCTCTTCCGCTGCGTTGTCCCCCATTTCCTCGTCCAGCTCGGCTGCGGCATTGTCTTGGTTGTTATGTACTCCATTTTCACCATCCCTCACCGCCATGGCGTTGTATACCTGGTCTCTCAGGTCATCAATGTCCTCATGCCACCTCTTCCAGCAACAAACACACCTTGGATATGGGTCTGTCCAAGCAACTAGTCTTTGTCTTAATCCGAATTTGACGCACAAATCCCTTGTGATCCGGAAAGGTTTGCAAGACACGGCCCATCATCCAGGAATTACGAGGTGCAGTACTGTCCATAAGCAAAACTAGATCTCCTGGGACAAGGTTCCTTTTGACTCCGGTCCATTTCTGTCGTTCCTGTAGCAGAGGCAGAT
Source organism: Siphamia tubifer (assembly GCA_020466265.1). NCBI lineage: Eukaryota > Metazoa > Chordata > Actinopteri > Kurtiformes > Apogonidae > Siphamia > Siphamia tubifer. The sequence continues at coordinate 34,899,987 of CM035796.1, forward strand.
ACTCCTTTATCCAGCGCTTCCAGAATAGATCAGATATGTACTGGACCTGTCTCCATCGTCTCCGTGCATACATGTCTGCTGCTTGGAACTCTCCAGGTGGTAATGAAGGCTGGTTTTTAAGCAATAATAGATGGTTGGGTGTCAGTGCTTCCAGGTCATTAGGATCTGTGGAAGCTTTAGTGATGGGCCTGCTGTTGATAATGGCTTCTACTTCACATAGAACTGTGTGGAGCCCCTCCTCATCCAGGCGTTGCACTTTGAGGGTAGAGTTCAGAACCTTCCTCACCGATCTTATCAACCTTTCCCATACTCCACCATGGTGTGATCCAGCAGGGGGATTGAATGTCCACTTTATACCCTTTTGGAGTAACACATCATGCACTTGTTCCTGGTTCCACTGTTCAATTGCTGTTTTCAGCTCACGTTCTGCTCCCACAAAATTTGTTCCATTATCAGAACGCAGCTCACGGACCTGTCCTCTCCTGGCTATGAAACGCCTCAGTGCATTTATAAAAGAGTCAGTATCCAGAGAAGATGCCACCTCTATGTGAATGGCTCTCAATGCAAGGCAGGTAAACAAGACACCGTACCTCTTCACGGTACTCCTCCTGCTTCTCACGTCAATAGGTCCAAAATAGTCGACGCCCACACAGGTAAATGGAGGTTCATCAGGCTTGAGTCGATCTGTGGGCAAGTCTGACATCTGCTGGCAAACTGGAGTGGCATTAAGTCTTCTGCAGATGGTACACTTGGACAGAACTCTCCTAATGGCAGTACTCACTCCTGTCATCCAGTATTTATCCCCGAGCTTGGATAACATATGGTTGCGGCCACTATGGCCAACCTCTTCATGGACATGACTCAGCAACAGGTTTGAAATATGAAGATCCTTTGACAGAATGACAGGATGTTTAGACTCCAAAGGCAGTGCTGATTTACTGAGCCGTCCTCCAACACGTAGGACTCCATCTTCCAACCTTGGGCACAACTTGTACAGGTGACTACTTTTCTTGACATTTTGCCCTTTCTCCAAACACAAAAACTCCTCTTCGAATTTTTTTCTTTGACAAAACTGAATTATGGCCAGTTCAGCCTTGTCAATGTCCTCCACTGTTAGAGCCCCTAGAACAGCTTTGCTTTTAAGGATGCACCTTTCCTGATTCCTCATTCTCCGTTGCATTGCGTTATCTTCACTCTCATTGACTGTCATTTTCCTCTTCTTAATAAGGGACGACAACCATTCCTTTAATTTCAACCACCATGCCACAGCTTTCTTTAGTCGTATCCATGAAGAGTAATAATGGATCAAGTAGGTAGTGGGATCCTCTCCAGTTTGTACAGCATAAGCAGTGACACTTTTCTTCACCTCTGGGTCATCCTGAGAGAGATGGATCACAAGCTCAGGGTTCACAGGCCACTCTGTTTCAGGTTGGCAAAGAAACAGAGGACCCATTAGCCAGAGTCTGTCCTGCAGAAATGCCTCCACTTTGACCCCTCGAGATGCTGCATCTGCTGGATTTGAAGCAGTATCCACGTACCTCCACTGAGAAGGATGAGATGATTTCAGTATCTCTGACACACGATTGGCAACAAACACTTTAAATCTGGAGCTTTTATTGTTAATATATTTCAGTACAGAAACACTATCCGTCCAAAACACAGATTTCTGCAGATGCATGTGCAGCTCTTTCTTCCATAGGAAATCCATGCGGCTAGCCATGGTTGCCGCAATCAGTTCCATTCTTGGAATTGTAACGGTTTTCAGTGGGGCAACACGAGACTTTCCCATGATGAAGGCACTGTGCATTTGGAGGTGGTCATCCTGCAACAGCAGATAAGTGACTGTACCATAACCTTCCTCAGAAGCATCACAGAAATGATGTAGTTGCGCAGTAATAATGTCTCCAAACTCTGGAGGTTTTAAACATCTGGGTACCTCAAAATTGTCCAGCAAGTGAAGTCCTTGCACCCACGTAAGCCACCTTTTGGTGATGATGTCTGGTATGGAGTCATCCCATCCAACTCCTCTTCTGCACAAATCCCTCAAGATCTTTTTTGCCGTCAAAATGAGGGGACTTAACATGCCAAGAGGGTCATAAATTGAATTCACAGTTGAGAGGATACCTCTGCGGTTGAGTGGTCTATCCTTCCATACCATTTTAAATCTGAAGGTGTCCGACTTAATACACCACTGCACACCAAGCACTCTTTCCATGCATGTAAACTCTGAGTCCAGATCCAACTGCTTTACACTTTCAGCTCTGCGGGACTCTGGAATGACCTTAAGCACTTCAGGTCTGTTACTGTGCCATTTGGTCAAACAGAATCCTCCTTTGGCACACAGAGACATGAGCTCATTATAGAGGATCTGTGCTTCTTCTACTGTTGCCACAGATACCAAACAATCATCCACATAAAAACAATGCTGCAGTTTATCCACTGTCTCCACCTTATACTCATGACCAAATTCCTCTGCACATCTTCGGAGGGCAAAATTGGCACAGCTAGGAGAGGATGTAGCTCCAAAAAGATGCACCTTCATCCTATAGATGTGTGGTTCCTCCGTCAGATCTCCTTGTGGCCACCAGAGAAATCGTAGCAGGTCAACATCATCTGGGGGCACATGGACTTGATGAAACATGGCCTCTATATCGGCTATGATAACCACAGGTTCCCTCCTGAACCTGGTCACTACCCCAATCAGTGAGCTGGTCAGATCAGGCCCTTGCAACAACTCGTCATTCAGAGATTGTCCTCCATAACTGGCACCACAATCAAACACAACTCTGAGTTTTTTCTTTGTTGGGTGGTAAACACCATGATGTGGTATGTACCAAACCTTGCCATCACTTCTGTCAAGCTCCGCATCAGGAACTCTTTCAGCATAACCTTTGTCCAGCAGATCATTAATAAAGGTATTATACTCTTTATAAAACACTGGATCCCTCTGGAGCCTCCTTTTCAAATGGCTTTGACGTTGTTCAACTGCTTTCCTGTTATTTGGCATGCTGAGGTTCGGATTTTTCAAAGGCAGGGCTACCTGATAATGACCATTGATGTTTCTGGCTGAGTTAGTCACCATGTCCATGAACCTCAGGTCTTCTCTGGATGGACCCACTTGTTCCTCTACAGCAGATTCTGGAAAATCCATCTTAAATTGCTGATGCCATAGTTCATCCAAATTTACAATGGACACACGATTCACAGTCACTGCCTGCTCACAGTAATTGGCCTGTCCACCATTTCCTGTTAGTGGTCCATTTACTGTCCAGCCCAACGCCGTCCTTACAGCATAAGGTCCATTGTGCTCACTGCGGATGACTTCCAGTGGTTCCATGGCTTGTGGGACATTTGTTCCAATCAGCAAATCAATTCCAGCCTCAATCTGTGGTAATGAGATGTGTTTTAAATATGGCCACCTTGTCAGATCCTTATTTGTGGGTATGTTTGTTTTGTGTACCGGCATAGACAGTTGAGTGTATGCCTTTGGTAATTCAATAAAATGGTCGTCTTCAAGCGCTGCCACCTCCAGCTTTGGCATGATGTGGCTACTGACCATCTTTTCCTGCCCCATGGTCCTGAGAAGAATGTTAGCTCTCTTTCCTGACAAATTGAGCTTCTGCTTCAGGCTCTCAGTACAGAAGACTGCTGTGCTTCCTGGATCCAGAAAGGCATACGTAAGGATGATTTTATTTCCCTTCTTAGCTTTCACTTGGACTGGCACAATAGGAAGCTTGCATTCCATCTCACCAGCCCCTGTAAGTCCACTGGAAACTAGAGTGCCGTCCACTGTAACTTGAACGCTTCTCTCTGTAGTTGATGCACTATCCCTATGGAGCACAGTCGGGTGTCTTTGCCCACACCTTGCGCAAGAGATCTTCCTTTGGCAATATTTGCTAATGTGCCCTATACACAAACAGCGAAAACAAGCGCCATTCTCCTTCAGGAAGTTAATCTTCTCTTTGTGCGTCATTTTTCCCAACCGTGCACACACATCCAATGTGTGTTCTGCAGTGCAGCAAGGACAGAGTCGTTTGGCTGATGGTTTTGTGTCCATAGCTTTAGTCACAGATTGAACTGTTCTCTCAACAGAATCCACTGTGGTAGCGAAGCTGGCTCCCCTGATGCTGGAGCGATGATGAGGTTTGTGTTTGATTTGTTGGGTGAATCCAGTGGTGTCCTGAATATTGCCAAACACGGGGTCTGTTAAGATTTTTGCTTCTTTTTCAATATAATTGGCAATGTCTACAAACCGTGCTCTCCTATTGTGGTTTTCTTGTAGTTCACATGCATGTCTCCTCCAACCCTCTCGGAATTTGTACGGCAGTTTTCTGATGATTTCTACCATGTTCGTTGGGGTGTCCAGATCAGTTAAATACTGCACGTCCTCCATAGCATTGCAGCATCCACGTAGAAAGAGGCTGTACTCCTGTAGGGCCTTCCCATCCTCAACTCTGATAGGAGGCCATGCCAATGCTCTTTCCATGTATGCTGCTGCCACTTTGTGTTCATTACCATAATGTTCTTTCAGTAGAGCCTTCGCCCTCTGGTATCCTCTGGTTGACTCGATGTGCTGGCAGCTCCTCACCAGCTCCTTTGCATGGCCTTTGGTGTACTGTTCCAGGAAATAAAGTCTATCACAGTTGTTATGAGTGTTTCGCTCAACTCCATTTTCAAATGCTTTTATGAATGAATGGTATTTGAGTGGATTGCCATCGAAAATGGGAATTTCTCTTTTTGGGAGGGCTGAGAGGCATTGTTGTTGCATTAACATTGTTGTAATTTCATTTTGTTTTCTCATTATGTCAAGCACACTGTCATTCTGTGATGAGCCAGTTTGTATAACAGTCGCAGGATCTTCAGGAGCTATTAGGTAACGTTGGAGCATATATGATGGACCTGGGATATTTTCTTTATCAGGAAAGTGAGTGACCTTTGGCCTCACAGCCATTTGTGAGGTTTCATTTGCCTTGGATTTTGGTTCAACTGGAATTGATGGGGCAAATTCTGTGGCGTTGACATTAAGTTCTTGTTTTAAATGTGTCTTTTCACAATACGAGTTCATCCCATCTGAAGCCTTTGACCTTGATTTACTGACAATGCTGCCCTTTGATTTTATAACACTTAGTTTTGCCATTTCCTCAGCAATTTCAGTTTCCAATAAAAGCTTCTCTCTTCTTTTGCGTAGCTTTAACTCCTCTTCATCCAATGCATGCTTTTCCTTTAATGTTTTTTGTTTTACTGCCAACATTGCAAGGTTTGCTTCCATTTTTAAGCAAGCAGATGAACGTGAGGCTGAGGACAATGATAAATGTGAGTGTGATCTTTTGGTTGCATTTGATACACTGTCACTTGGCTGTAGTTCATTCTGAGGATCTGGAACAGATAGTCGAGGGCAAACAGACAAATCTTCACCCTCTTCATCAGGAACTTGTTCCACGTGTTTCATTTCCTTTCGTTGCTCAGATGCACTTATTTGAAGTGGTGATTTATTTGGGGTTTTATGCGGATTTTCCTTTATCCAAGTTTCCACTTGTTCCTTGAACGCATCACTATAATCCATAATGCTAGAATACCATTCGTTTTGTTTTTTACCTTCATCATCAGGAAGTAGTGGCATTAATTCATTGTGCAGTTCAGTACACCTTTTACTCAGAGTATTTAAGTTATTCAGTTGTGAGGAAATTTCGTTTGCGTTTTCCTTTGATTTCATATGCGCTTTCATTTGTGGAATAAGCGCTTTGATTTTATTAACGGCACTTTTACGCTCATGTTGTAATCGTTCGATTTTATTTTCCAGTGCTTTGGCCGTCAGTTTTATTTGTCTTTTTTCCTTTTCCATATTTGGACATTCATCAACAACGTTTCTTTGACTCATTTCCTTTAGGTTGTATTTTATGAGGCAACACGATCACATTTCATTCAAGAGCGAACACATTTAAAATTCATCCATCGACATTGCATTTTATTCATTGACAGAGCAAATGCTTTCCAAACATTTCAACAAGGCTTTTGACAACATCAGCTGCTGATTATTTATGCCACAAAGTCCCGACATCACCATCCAATAAGCACAGAAAACATTGCGCCACTCTCAATGCGCAATTACGTTCAGCAACATCCATTAATACATAGTCTTCATTTCGGTACAATGCATTCCAATCCAGGCGGATTCCACAAACATTTGCAGGTTCTGTCCTACCTGTCCCAGGTGAGTGGGTTGCGTGACGTGTCACTTAGCTGTGGCTCCTTTGTGGTCGGTGCGTGGTGACTTGGCTCCTTCTGGTGCAGCTTGATGATTTTCACAGAACGCCAATGTTTTTTGTTGACAATTATTGCGGCTTCCAACTTGTTCCTATTGCCGCCTGAGAGTATGAGGTTGGTTTCTTTCTGTGGCTATTTGTGACGCGCTGTAATGCTTTAGTGGATGAAACAAAGGCTGAGATTCTTGATGCTTCTTTGGTTTTATTTTGTTGAACATGATCAGAGCAATTACAGGGTGGATATATGACGGAATGGATAACCAGGAGACTTGACTGTAATAAAAGTGCTGATTGCATTAAATAAAGAAAAGACAAAGTGAAAAAAGGCTTTAAAGCGGCAAAGCGGCCGCCAACCCTCATTCTCTCCTTACCGGACCCCCTGCTGAAGGCTCACCTTTATACACTAATGTGTACACACCTACTTCCGTGGGCACCACCCATAAACCACCTGTTTACAAACTTTGTGATTCCTAGCTTCTACACAAATAATAGTGTTAACATTTTTAATCAGATTAATCATGATGATTAATCTGTGTCTACGTTTATTTATATTTCACCTGAAAATTACCTCAGTATTAACCCTTTGATCTGACCCAAATGGAACAGTATTAACCCTTTGTGTTTTCCCACTGGCTTTAAAGCTGCTGCAGATGACAGTTTCCTCTAAAGCAGGGGTCTCAAACTCAATTTACCTGGGGGCCACTGGAGCTAGGGTCTGGGTGAGGCTGGGCCGCATCAGGTTTTCAACAAAAAAAACGCATTTATTAAAAACAGAAAAAAAAAGAAAAAAAAAACTGTCTTCAATGCTTTTGCTTCTGCTATACCCTACACTTTTTCAGTGCTTTGGTTCCGGTTTTCCACAAGAAAAGCTCTGATAAAACATTCCACTGTTCTCAAATATCTTAATTTTTAATTTTCTACACAAAATAAGATGAAAAAATAAATAAACAAATAAAGAATAAAGAAAATAAATCAATCAATCAGTAATAAATAGGTATCGCTGTTGTGTTGAAGTTTAAGTTTTAGTGTTTAGCTGACGTACAAAGAACGTAATTTCCGCTGGTACCAGATTGGCTCAGGGTCCTGCGCCTGCATATGACGTCGAGCACGGCACAGTTAGTGATTGGTTGAACGTCAGAAACCATGGAAACACAAAGTGTTTGTGGTGGCCGTTTAATATTTATATTATAAGTTCTCCCTATAAACGTGCATTTTTTTCACACTGACAGGCTCAGATAGTTACAATAAGTGTCCGACAACATACTAGAAAGGAGAAATGAACGTATGTCTACCTTTAGCTTGAGATCGCTGTTTGTTGCGAGAGCCAATCAGTGTGGAGAGTCTCATAACGTTACTGCACACAGGTCCTGTGCGGTGTCCTGCAGGCTGCTGTGCCCGCTGCAGTTTATGGAAGACAGAGTTTACCGACAACCGTTTAACGACCAGGAGAGTTTATGTTTCGCAGCCGGCTCTGGAGGGAGAGAGCCGGTGAATCCCCTGTGAACTTCCCCTGACCGGGGGAATGGGACTGGACTGGAGTTCGCTGGCGGTTTACCTGACCGGGAGTTTCGGAGGGAGAGAACCGGGGGAAAACCGACGAGATTACATACAAAGTCAATGCAGACCGGAGGTTGTTTATTTTTTTCGCGGGACTGGACCAGAGGACTGAACCACTGCTAGCTGGCAGGCAGCCGGCTCAGAGCAGCAGCACTGAAGGAGAGAACTGGGGGAAAACCCACAGTTTACCGGCGGCCGTTTACTGACCATGGGAGTATTTTTGAGTATTTTGCGATTATTTTTGTCGCTTTTGCTGTGAACACCCCTTTAGTCCACACAGCAGCAGAACAACAACAAACAGCGATCTCAAGCTAAAGGTAGACATACGTTCATTTCTCCTTTCTAGTATGTTGTCGGACACTTATTGTAACTATCTGAGCCTGTCAGTGTGAAAAAAATGCACGTTTATAGGGAGAACTAGGGAGAATGTGACGCCTCCAGAGGGTATCATGTACCCAGAAATGACAGCGGAGCTTCGGACTTTCAGAGCAGTACAGCGCAGTGATGGTGGTGATCTCAGTCATGGATGATGAGAGAAAAAGCAAAACAGGCGGGCTCGCTCGCGTATGGGCGGGACAAAATCGTGTCAATTGTGTCCGGTGTGCACACAGCTTTAAGCTGTCATTTCTGGGTACATGATACCATACAGCATCCATGTCAAACTCGCGCGGGCCGCACTAACATTAAACTTTCATATCAAGGCGGGGGCCTCAAACTAGCGTCCGGCGGGCCGCATTTGGCCCGCGGGCCGCGAGTTTGAGACCCCTGCTCTAAAGTGTGTTAAATAAATGCAGTTTGTCTGCAGTTGAAAAAGGAAACCTCAGCTATTCACACAATTTGCGGTGAATGACATGTTGTTTATTTAAGCAGAATAAGATTTGGTGTTTGACATTTAATTAATGTGCTTATATGGAGGGTTTAGTGAAGACGGGTCATTTTGACCCAGAGGACACAGGGTGTTTATTCAATCTGAGAATGACAGGAGGGTTAACTCCACCCCACTCCCTGAGCTTTAGTTTTTATTTTAATCAAGTTTATTTATTCTTTCAGTCAGGAGTTGGTGTTGGTGTTGATGGGAGGTGCAATCACAGTTCCAGTTTGATTTGGAGACTTGCTCGACTCGTAGAATCATATTTCAGTGTGACGGCTGCATGCTGGCGTGGTTCAGGGCGACACGTTGGTTTACGCACACACATCTGCAGGATAATAGTTTGACTTGCTAGACGAGGCAGACTGGTGTGAATTATTGCGGTGGGAAGTCTTTAGACTCTTGTTAGAATCCAGATATAGTTTCCTCCTCTGTAGTGCAGTCAGTCGACTTCTGACATAAAACGGTGCCCTCCAGGCTTCGCTCTGACTGGGAACGTTCTGGAGGCAGAGCAGCACATGCTAATCACAACTTCTGTTTAACTCAAGCACAATTAAACGTGCATATTCAGGCCAATAATAAGGCTAAATATAACCATCAAAGGCTGAACACTGCAAAAACCTGACTGTGACCATGTGTGTTTGTCTCATTTTTAAACCGTCACATTTAAAATCAGACAAAATCACCTACAGACGAACTTTTCAGTCACATATAAGAAGTGATTTATAGACAATAGATCTGGAAAATAGGATTCTTCTCTCCCTCCTTTGTTTGTTTGTTTGTTTGTTTGTTTGTTTGTTTGTTTCTTTCTTTCTTTCTTTCTTTCTTTCTTTCTTTCTTTCCCTTTCTCCATACCTCCTCCCTGAGTTCCCTCCCTCTCTCCATCTTTTCTTCCTTTCCTTTTTTCTGCTGTAGCTGTAGTTTTAGCTTTAGCTGTAGCTTTAGCAGTAGTTGTAGCTTTAGCTGTAGCTTTAGCAGTAGTTGTAGCTTTAGCTGTAGCTTTAGCTAAAGCTGTAGCTTTAGCTGTAGCTTCCGCTGTAGCTAAAGCTGTAGCTTCCGCTGTAGCTTTAGCTGTAGCTTCCGCTGTAGCTAAAGCTGTAGCTTCCGCTGTAGCTAAAGCTGTAGCTGTAGCTGTAGCTTCCGCTGTAGCTAAAGCTGTAGCTTCCGCTGTAGCTAAAGCTGTAGCTGTAGCTGTAGCTTCCGCTGTAGCTAAAGCTGTAGCTTCCGCTGTAGCTGTAGCTGTAGCTGTAGCTGTAGCTGTAGCTGTAGCTGTAGCTTTAGCTGTAGCTTTAGTTGTAGCTGTAGCTGTAGCTTTAGCTGTAGCTTTAGCTGTAGCTGTAGCTTTAGCTGTAGCTTTAGCTGTAGCTTTAGCTTTAGCTGTAGCTGTAGCTGTAGCTGTAGCTTTAGCCTTCATAAAGGCCTGTAGTGTTCTGTGTGGGAGAACATTGTTCTGTTTTTGGATGATCCACAGATAAGAACAATTGTGTTGGAGCTGCCAGAGCAAACAAAGCCCAGCCTTTAGGGCACAGCGCCTTTCAGGTTTTGTGTTTGTTGAAGGCGGTTATCAAAAAATGGGGGAGTTAAAAACTAAGTAGATCTGCTGCCTCAGCCTTAACTCTGTAAAGAGTCCATTTTACACCCAACGCTTTGGCTTTAATTCACACAGCGTTCCAACTACCAACTGGATGCCTGTGGATTTGAGCAAAGTGACTGTTTTGTGATCAGAAACAACACATATTTAAATGAATATAACTCTGTGTGCTTAGTTCCACCACACACACACACACACACACACACACACACACATGACCCCCTCACTCCCCCCATAGCTATATTCATCTAAATGAATTCATATTTATTAAACCTGGTTGTAAATGATCCAAGTACATTATAATTAGGGCTGTCAAATAATTAAAATTTTTAATCAGATTAATCACAGTGTGGATTAATTTTGATTAACACCATTAACCCTTTGGTGCATTAATTATGAGAACCTTAGTGGAACTTTCTTTCCTCATTGTTTTTATTCTTCTTTAGGCACAATGTGAGTTTATATATTTTTTAAATATTAACCTATTTTTTTCCCGGAAGTCCAAAAATATCCCCTCAGCTGGAAAGCATGTTTTTTTGGGGGGGTTTTTGAAGCAAAGAAATGTGTTAAAACTCATTTAAAACTTGATATGTTATTGTGTAGACTTATGGAGGAATACATACAGAAGTAAACTTGAAAAGATCTGGACATTGTAAAAGGGAGTAATATGGATAATGCATCATGAAGATTATTTAGATTTAAAAATGTACCGATTTTGTATGAAATATGTGTTAAAAGAAACTGTAGATTTACATTTTAGCCCGTCCAGGCTAACACCAGCTGTTGTTAGTGTAGATACAAACACTGCCCACCTGGGTTTCGTCCAGGCTAATGTCGGTGTCCGGGACAGAAGAGTTGAGCCCCGTCTGGGTGAGAATGAGGATGCAGCAGTCTGGTGGATCATGTCCGTTGTTTAAATCCAGCTTCAGGTAGTCCAGTTTGTTTTCCACTGAGTGTATGTTGGTGATGGAAGCAGCGGTTGAAACAGGTTAGCGCTTAGCTTAGCTGTAAGTTCCCTGTGACAGCTGTGCTTCTACTTCCTCCTACAGAGGAAGTAGATGTCTCCGCAGGTGTCCTCTGTGGTGGTGGTGGTGGTGGGGACACTGGATCTGATTTGATCTGGCGTAGCAGACCCAGGTTCTGTAGAATGGCCCACTTCTCCAGCCTCTCCAAGTTTTGAACAAATTTCCTTAAGCCAATGATAGTCTGTCGGTCATATACTCTTCTGTCACTGTTCAGCTGAACTTTTAATACTAAAAGTGCTGGTCTAAGTGGAGAGAGGACTGTTACTAGGAGACACAGCAGGTAACCAAAAGCATCATGGGTAACTCCCTCATAGCCGAAGGGACGCTATGTACGTGACGTATTTACGTATATTACATAGTTACGTATAATAATGTACTGTACTTATATCTCTGAGGTTTCAGTTTCCTTTTGTAAATATAATTTTCTTTTGTATTGAGAGACGAAAAATTGAGGTAAAGGTTTTTCATAACTTGGATTTTTCGCTTTCGCAAGTAGAGGTATGACTCTATCTCTATCTCTCTCTCTCTCTCTCTCTCTCTCTCTCTCTCTATATATATATATATATATATATATATATATATATATATATATATATATATATATATGTATATATATATATATATATATATATATTTTTTTTTTTATTTTTTTAAATTTTATTTAATTTTATTTATTTATTTATTTATTTATTTTTTCTGCAGTCATTCTACTGCAGATAACATGTTACATGTGTATTTATGGTCAGATTAATCATAATGATGTATTTATCCACATTAATGCGTTACTTTTGACAGACTTATTTTCCTTCCATTGTGTTGACAGGTGAAAAAACTATTGACAGAAAAAAAAGAAACAAGAGATAACACATATAACATTGATTCATCTCTTGATTTGTATTTTATTTATCGTTTTGCCTGAGTGTGAAGTATAAGAAAAGGAAAAGCTGAGTGTCTATCAACACCACAGAAACAGAAGATGGGAGTTGTATGACTATTACATATTGTTGCATAATATTTAATAATAGAACAATTCATTGTTGATAGAAATAGTGTTCAGTTACAAATATTGACTGAGAAGGAAAGTGGAGTTCTTTAGTATCTGCTGTGTCTGAGCAGGAACAGAAAAAAATGATTTATTTGCAGTGTGGAAAGAAAATCAAATCATTCCAGTGTTTAGATTCTTTCTTATTCTGCTGTTGAACTACGGTCAGTTTTTTTTTTTGGAGAAGCTGAAGTGGAGCTAAGGGGAATTATAATAAAGCAAAAACATTCATAAACTGCTTTATTGAACTTTTATTTCTCATCTTTTTTTTTATAATGCGAATTGTGCGTGAATCATACAACAGTAATAGATGCATTTACTCTGAGACGTCGCTAGTGATCACAGAGTTAATGGAAGGTAAGTGGAAAAGAAATGATCTGTAAATCTGTGTGTGTGTGTGTGTGTGTGTGTGTGTGGGGGGGGGGGGGGGTAGAGTAAAGTACAGGAAAGAAGTGCAGTAACATTAGTTACATTTGTATGATGGTTTTTTTTATTCCAAATTATTATATTATATTGTTTATATTATATTATATTATTTCATATTATATTATATTATATTATATTATATTATACTATATTATATTATATTATATTATATTATATTATATTATATTATATTATACTATATTATATTATATTATATTATATTATATTATATTATATTATATTATATTATATTATATTATATTATATTATATTATATTATATTATTCTGTAGCCAACAACAGCTCCCATTCACTTTGAATTGACGTTCCCAGTGTTCTGCAGGTGGATTTTTTTCAATAACCTCCCGCTGTGCCATTAACGCCCACTGCCAATGGCAACGAGTTTTGTCACTTCAGGTCACGGTACCATATCACTCCGCAGGTTGTTTGGCCACTTTGAAAGTAAATATTTGCTAAAGTCTGGATGTCTACTGGAAGAAAACAATAGCATCCACTTCCTGTTTTACGTTTGTTTCAACTATCAACATGTTAGACCAGATATTACATGTGATATTTGACTTTATTTTTGTGATAATTACAAAGCAGCAGCTCGACTGAATCAACCATGGGAATCAATAAACTAATGCCAGTAGCGGAACATGTGCGTCATCAATGTGACAATATGCATCTTTAATATTAAATATGTGCATCATTAACATTAAATATGTGCATCATTATCATTAAATATGTGCATCATTAATGTGAAATACGGGCGTCCATGTGGAATATGTGCGTCATCAACACAAAATATGTGCGTCATCAATGCAACATATGTGTGTCACTTGGAAAATACCAGGAACATGTGCAGAATGATAGAAATAATGTTAAAGTGGAATTAACTTTTACATGTCAGATGAATTATTGAATTCAGAATTGAGATCTGAATAAACCAGTGACTATTTGGAATTAAGTTTAATTAGGAATTATCATTTTCAAACATCTCCCCATAGAAAACAATGGTTATGCAATTCAGTCCTAACTTCTGTGTGTGTCATGTGATTGAAACTGAAAAAAATAAAAAATAAAACACAGAATGAATAAAAACTGTTTTTGTCAGAGCTATTAATGGAAGAATTAAATCTATTTAGTTATTTTCTTTTTTTTTTATCCAGAAAACATGTTACATGTACAGATATGAGCTCTGAAATTAAACTACTATGAACTATTTTCATTGGTATCATTATATTTAATCAAACAAATGCAACTTTACTTAAAATAAAACAAGAAATTAGAAAAAAAAAACTGTGAAAGCACTGTGAAAGCACTGTGAGAGCGTAGACCCCCCCACCCCTAAAATCACCACCAAAATCAAATCATTTCCAGATCTCCCCTTTACCAACCTACCCTGAAAACTTAATCAAAATCCGTCCGTAAGTTTTTGAGTTACCTAACAGACAGTCAGAAACATAACCTCATTGGTGGAGGTAATAAAAAGTGGGTGAAGATTTTTTGCATTTTTTTGGGGTGTATTTTACTCTATTTGCTGTGCAGTTTACTATTAATACTATTAACTATTAATGTGTTTTAATATAATGTAGTTGGGTTTTTGATGTGCATTTTAGTGTACTTTAGTGTAATGTAGTATAGTTTTTTCAGTAAATATTTGAGTATTTTTAGTGCATTTTTTTCCACTATTTTAGTGCATTTTAGTATTTTTAATAGCATTTCACTCTGTTTTTAATGCATTTTAGTGTACCTTTGTGTAATGTACTATATTTCTTTTGTATATTTTGGTATGTTTTAGTGACTATTACTGTATTTTTAGTGCATTTTTTAAAAAACGCTTTGTCGTGTAGTTTACTCTATTTATTAATGTATTTTAGTGTATTGTAGTTGGGTTTTTAATGTGCATTTTAGTGTACTTCAGTGTAATGTAGTATAGTTTTTTCAGTAAATGTTTGTGTATTTTTAGAGCATTTTCATGCTATTTTTACTGCATGTTAGTCATTTTTAAAGCATTTTACTCTGTTTTTAATGCATTTTTGTAATTTTTTTGCATTTTAGTGTAAGATACTAGATTTAGGAAACACAGGATAAGATGTTATATATCCAGAGTGCAGTGGACTCTGCATGGCAGGGCTGTCCTCCTCCCTGAGCCAAGCCTACGCCTGGCCGCATACCAATACAGGACTAGGTGGCTCGATCCTTATGTGGCAGCTAGCAGTGTTTTGGCTTTGGGTGGCTAAAGGAGCAAGAGGTATCATTGGGGTCATCAGGTGGGCATCCTCCTTCATGGGTGTTTCGTTGATGGAGCCCACGACACCTCCAGAGGATTCAACGGCCACACCTGGCGTCCCAGGTGTGCCCCCCCTCCGCCTCAGCCCCTTCCGCCTCCCAATTCCTCAACACCGGCATGCCGTTGTTTTGGAGCCCAGGTGATTTCTCTCCTCCTGATCCACAGCCACTGGCTGGCCCTTTCCGCAGCTTTGGACAGAGCTTTGAGGGCTTGGCGATGGGCTAGGCCTCTGATTCCCAAGGCCCTGAAGAGTCGTGTTGCCGACTGGCCTATGAAGCCTCTGCAGCCAACCTCCACCGGCCAGACTGTGGCTCTCCAGCCCCGTTGCTGTGCCTCAGCCGCTAGTTCAGCGTACTTGCTCCTCTTCCGCTTGAAGGCCTCACCCACAGCGTCTTCCCAAGGAACTGTGAGCTCTATGATGTAGATACTTCGTAACAAAGAGGACCAAAGAACGAGGTCGGGTCTGAGGCTAGTGGTGGCGATCTCCGTTGGGAAGCAGAGCATCTGATCCAGGTCGACTAGGAGCTTCCAATCTCGTGCTGCACCCAACTGCCCTGCCTCTACCGTTGGTGTGTGGATCTTAGCTGGCTTCTCTCCTTCCCGAATGAAGTGCCCCGAGAAAGGATTTGAGGGCGCTTGAGGAAGGGCATTGACTCTCCTGCATCTACTCTCCAGTGTTGCTGCCAGACTCCTCAACACCTGGTTGTGACGCCAGGTATATCGACCTTGGGTCAAGCTGGTCTTGCAGCCAACTAAGATGTGCTTCAGGTTAGCTGAGGAAGGACAGAGGGGGCAAGTGGGATCTTCCCCATACCACAGGCTAAGGTTCTGAGGAGAAGGTAGGACATCGTATGTAGCACGAATGATGAAGCTAGACCGAAATGCTTCCATGTCCCATAGCTCCTTCCACGAGATCTTACGCTTCACAACCTCCTAACACCGCATCCACTGTCCTTGCCTACCTTGTGACACTGCCTTTGCGCACCTCTCCGCCTGCTCTTGCCGGCGCACTTCCTCAACCACAAGGCCCCGTCGTTGTTGTGGAGTTGCCTTGTTCCAGGAAGGGTTGCTCTCCCCGAGGCCGAGACCTCCTCTCCCTTTTTGCACCAGGCCGATAAGCTCCTGGTGCTTGAGGGCGGATTTGGCTATGTGTGTTGCTGTTGCTGGAGTCCACTTCCTCCCGGTCACCAGGGTGGGCGCTGTTTTGGCGATGTAAGGATCGCGGGAGTCTGTCAGCAACAACTCCTGTCTGACTTTGGTGGTCTTGTACTCCTCAGTGAGGCTGGAGAAAGGAAGGTCTAGGATCCCTTTCCCATAAAGCGCAATGTTGGTCAGGCACCTGGGGAGGCCAAGACACTTCCTGATGAAAGAGCTGAGAAGTCTCTCAAGTTGGATGACCTTTGTTATTGGCACCTCATACATCGACAGGGGCCACATCAGCCAAGGCAGTAGGCCAAACTGGAGGCACCAAAGTTTTAGTTTCCCAGGGAGCATGGTGTTGTCAATACACTTAAGGCCTGAGATGGTGTCCTGCCTAAGCTGCTCTACTTGCGCTTTATCACTCAGGGTGTTGTCATACCAACGGCCCAGGCTCTTGATTGGCTTTTCCCCCACTGTTGGAATATGGTCCTCACCGATAAAGAAGCGCTGTGTCGACAGCTTCCCTTTTTTGATGGACAGACTCCTGGATTTACCTGGCTTTAACTTCATCCGGGCCCATTCAATGTTCTCCTGGAGCTTCTTTAGCATTCGCCTTGTGCATGGAAGAGTTGGGGTGAGGATGGTCATATCGTCCATGTATGCCCTGATGGGGGGGAGCCGTAGTCCTAAATGTTGTTTAGCTCCTCCCACCACCCACCGGGATGCTCTGATGATCAGCTCCATGGCCATGATGAAGATCAAAGGTGAAATGGTGCACCCTGCCATTACTCCCACCTCCAGCGGTTGCCAAGCTGTGGTGTACTCCTGTGTCGATATGCACAGCTGCACATCCTTGAAGTAGGCCTTTACGAGGGCAGTAATAGCCTCGGGAACTCTGAAGTAGCCGAAGGCAGTCCAAAGGAAGTTGTGTGGTACTGAGCCAAAAGCGTTAGCTAGGTGAAGGAAGACGACATGCAGGTCTCTTCCCTCTCTTTTGGCAGTTTGGATTTGGTGCCAAATCATGCTTGTATGTTCTATGGGATTCGTGCCTTCTGCACTGATGTATCAATGAAGTGGTTCTTCTCTAGGTAGGCCGTCAGCCTGCGAGCCACTACACTAAAGAAGATCTTCCCTTCTACATTAGGGAGACTGATTTGGTGAAACTGGTTGATGTTACTTGCGTCTTTTTCCTTAGGAATCAGGATGCCCCCTGCTCTCCGCCATGCTATTGGTACTTCCCGTTTCTGCCAGATCACCTTCATCAGTCTCCATAGGAAGCGCAGGACTGTTGGTGCCCTTTTATAGAGCTTATATGGAACCCCGTTTG
>CM035796.1:34922520-34988972 GCA_020466265.1 Siphamia tubifer
TAACAGGAGCTGTGTGTTCACAGGAGGTAAATTTAGGCGAGTGTTTGAGCATAATTCCCATGTGAATTGTGTCGTGTTTTAACAGGAATAAAAAAGCTGCAGCTGTTCTTTTTTTTTTTTCCCAGCGTTGTTTTCATCATACAGAACCAACGTCGCACATTGTCTACATAGTTCCTTTAATTTCACAGCATGTGCTCTGCTGCTGAAAACAAGAAATAAATCAATGAGTCTTGATGTTATTTTAAGTTCATACATTTTATTTTGGTTTTTAGAATAAACTCATGTTGTTTCCTGCTTCATTAAGTCAGAGGAAATGTTCCTACAGTTTGAAACATTCAGAAAACGTATGTGAACCTGCAGTTTTTAAACAGGACAAGTGTTGATTATAAGACTGATCAACACATTTATATTTTTATAAAGTATCTGATTCAGACTAGAACTGCATCAACATCACAATGTACGTACGTCTGCACAATAGTCACATGGTAAGTCCTGCAATTAGTTTAATAAATTTTTTAAATTATTTTTATTTTGTGTTTATTCATTTATTTTTTTAATTTTTATTCAAATTTATTTTTTTTATTTATATTTATTTATTTACTTTATTATTAATTATTTATATTTTATTAAATGTATTCATATTCAGTTATTAATTTTTTTATTCATTTATTTGTTTTTAATTATTATTAAAAATAAATAAATGAATTAATACATTCAAATAAATAACTACATAATAATAATAATAATAATAATAATAATAATAATAATAATAATAATAATAATAATAATAATAATAATAATAATAATAATAATAATAATAATAATAAATTGTGACCATTACAAGGAAATAGGGATAAAAAAAATCATAAGAAATCATTACAAAATTTAAAGTTTGATCTACGTTTTGTAAAATGTAATCAGTGGGGATCTATAAAACTAATTTGGTTTGAATTCAATCAGTAGTTCTGCTGCTCGAGTGTGGTTCAGGTGGTAGAGCAGGTCAGCCTATGACTGGAAGGTTGGGGGTTCACATCCCTGCTCTGGCTGTCCAAGTGTCCTTGGGCAAGACACTGAACCCTGACCAATTCCTCCCTTAACCCTCAAAACTAAGTGTAAAGTCTCATTATTTAGAAATGGGACACCCCTTAAACTTTGGCCCTGGATTAATCAGTCCCTGAAATGAAAAACAACTTCATTATTTGTTTTAATATTTTCACTGTTAACCCTGTCTGTTTACACAGCTATCATCCACTGGTCCATCAGGTCCACGTTTTTGAAATTGTTGTTGACTATCTGTAAATTATTCCTTCAGTTAGAGCTATCAAACAAATAGTATGTATAAATAACACAACCATATTCATCTGTCGCCTCATACCACGGCTCAATGAAAGGTAAACACTAGCTATAACTATTGTTACATAACTCTGCAGCTACTGTAGATGACATTAGTGCTATTATCAGCACAAGCATGTTATATAGGCTGTTATCTTGATAAAACAACTACATTCCCACTGCGAAAAATGACCGTTTTTGTAATGTTAGCTAACTTAAGCGATAGCTATCTTGTCCGCACCAGCCACCATTGACAAAAGATCGTGAAATAAAAAATATGTGTTATACGACAATGAGGTACATAATCCATAAAATTAACCTAAACTAAGATAATACAATGATTTTTGTAATTTTTTATATCAATTAATCAATCAATCAACCAATCTATCATCAATTTTATTTATATAGCACCTTTCAGCACCAAAAGATGCACAAGGTGCTTTCCAAAATGAGATAAAAAAACTATAAAAAAACAACTAACATTTATAAAACCAAGATAAAAACATAACATAAACAACATAAACAAGACATGGACAGTCGACTACATGTCAAATGTTCGCCTAAATAAATATGTTTTTAAGTGAGATATAAAAACAGCTAGCTTAGTCATTGATTGTAATGGTGCTGGAAGCATGTTCCACAGCCTTGGGCCGAAAACTGCAAAAGAACGTTCACCATATTTTTTGTACTTGGATTTGGGGACAACCAAAGAGAATTCTATATATTTATTCTACGGTCCTCTAGAACGTTCATTTTGAATGGACGTTCCCAGCCTTCAACGGGCAGATTTTTTTGATAACCGCTTGCTGCGCCGTTAACGCCCGCTGCCCATGGCAATGGGTTTTGTCACTTCAGATTGACTGTACCATATCACTCCGCAGGTAGTTCGGCCATTTTTAATGTAAATATTAGCTTCGTTGTAACTGCTAGTTTATCCAATGTTAACCTATCCTGATGTTATCCTTACCATAGTCAGGATAACATCAGGGGAAATTGCCGTCCTCCTCTCGTACAATATCTCCAGGGCCAAAGTAAGTATTTTACCCCGGGGTTAACTCCTCTATGCTGGTTTTTAGAAAAAAAGGAGCGGTTTCAGTGAGCTTTGTTTTCAATATTTATTTGCAAGAACGGGACAACACCTGACTGTGTCCATCCGTCTCTCTCTTTTCTCCGCCTAACCTCCATCTCATTGGCTATTTCACAACACTAGTCTGTTAGAGTAGTGACTGTCATAAACTGTAATAACCCGTAGAATAAGCGGGATAATGTATTGCCCACGAGTTACTATCAGAACTCCTTCGGTGTCGGGGTGCTGTTCGGCCCCATTGGAGAATATTTTTCTGATAGTAACTTGTGGGCAATACATTTTCCCTTGCATATATATATATATATATATATATATATATATATATATATATATATATATATATATATATATATATATAATATAATTTCTTATTATATATATATATATATCCCCATTAACAAAGAAAATACTGCATTCTGGGTAACCCTTGCTCCTAATGGTGGTGTCGGAGAATCTCAATATTGAGGGTATACAGGCTTCAAACTTGCCCCTCAACTTAATCGTTCTTATAATTTGGACAGCACTTACACTTTACAGGAGCGCGCATTTTGAGATTGAGGGTTGAGGGAGGAATTGGAATTGGTTCTAAGTCTCCCAGTAGAACCGACAGAACCTTACAAACCTACTGGTGTATGAGTGTGAGGCTAATGTTGAGCACCATGAAGGTGGAAAAAAAGAGTGTTAAAATGAACAAGCAAAGCAAAAACAATAGCATTTACATTTCCTATGGGGGTTTGGGGGAGGGGGTTGTCATTCAAATCAATAAAGAGTTCTAATCCCTCCCAGTTGAACATGTGTTGGTGCATAATGAGGAACAGTATGATTGTATATGGAGACAAATGTAGACATTTTGCTTGAACAGATTTTGCTTTCATTAACCTTCCTTCTGTGATTTAGACGTCAAACCCACTTTAGTAAACAAATTGTTTTTGGTGAAAAGAAAACGAAGCAAACAATTTTGGCCCGAGGTATTAAAACCACAGCTTGATGACTAATGAAATGGCACAGTCGGAAAAAAACACTTCACCATCCGAACTGTGCATGTGTCTTCTGTTCTCAGCAGTGATTAGGTAATTCCAGAAATTGCCAGTGCTAAATGATGGGATTTCTGAGGTGCAATTAATCCATTTATCATGCATTTATGCTTAATTATCAGTGTCTTTCATTTCTTTTTCTTTGTTAATAAAAATAGTTAAAGCAAGACAAGGCATAAACCACAGATTAAGCCGCCGGCTGCTGGCTCAGTGATAAAAAGGACTTGCTTTTTAGTCGAAACATTGCGATTTTTTCCCCTATTTTTATTGACTACAGTGATTTTTGTTTATATGTCGTAATAGAAACTCACTTTGTTTATTTGTTTCTTTATTCGCCATCGAACAGAGTGCCTATGCATCCTGAAAAACCTGGAAAATAATTGATCAATTTTTTTTTTTTAAATAAGAAAAATAGCTCAAAAGTCCTGGAAATGGTTCCATTATTGTGAGAAATTGGTGCCATTTGTGCCTAAAATGAGGTGATAGTTGACAAATAAACTACTTTACCTTTACCTTTAGTTTTTCAGTGATTTATTGAAAATTTATTTTTAGAGGAAGTGCAGGATAGAATAGTCCTGTTGAACACTGTAACTCCAGTTTTAACCTAATGAAGTGTTAGCTATAATAGAGCTGCGCAGTATTAGAAAAAAAAAAAAAAACTGACGTTGCAATTTTGTTAAATTCTGCAATATATACTGCGATATGACAAAACAATTCTCGGAATAAATAATAGCTGTGATGCCGACGCAAACGGTCAAACAGGTTAATGGTCGACACAGAACATGTTTCAGTATCATCCTTCTTGTAGCTGTAGTAATTAAAATTAAATAAATACATAAAATTTAAACATTTAAAATAAAGAAATACAGAAAAATAAATATAAATAAATAAATACATTGAAAAATAAATAACTGTAAAAAATTGTATATATACAAATACATCAAAAATACTAAAACAAATAATTGCACACAGGTATATTCGGGGCGGCCATGGGTCAGTTGGTAGAGTGGGTCTTCCAGTCACTGAAGGGTTGGTGGTTTGAATCCCACTCTGTCCTAGTCAGTCCTAGTCCAGTTTAGTGGTGGTCAATGGGGCTGTAAGTGCAAAATGGCTGCCACGCTTCACAGTAGGCAATAAAAAGAGGGAGAAAAAATCACAATGTTTCGACTAAAAAGAAAGTCGTTTTTATAATTGAGCTCAGGACAACTGTGGATACAAAGGTAGTTTACCACCACCAGAGGGAGTATGTGAGAGCGAATGAATGTGAAGAACTTTGATTGGCCAAAAAAATGCTGTATAAATCCAATCCATGATTTTTATTATGTACATTGTGATGTTGATGCTCAAACGATATATTGTGCAGCAGCTGTAATGTGTGTATGTGCATTATTACCTCCACCAAAGAGATTAAGGAGTTTGTAGTTTGTTAGTTTGTCTGTTAGTTAGCAAGATAAGTCAAAATATTAGTGATGGATCTTGATGAAATTGTCAGGGTAGGTTGGTAATGGGGAGATCTGGAAATGATTAGATTTTGGTAGTGATTCAGAGGGATATAATAACCTATATTATTGTTTTTCATTTTAAACATGTAGTTAGAGTGGCATTTTTCCAGTGTTCCAAAAAAATGAGAAGTAATGGATAAATTTATCATGTAATAACTTATCTCTCTTTTTTCAAAAGTTGTGTAGCATACTATAATGTAATATTTTTTTTATATTTCCTTATATGTCATTACAGGATGGTATAGCATCATATAATATAATAGTTTCCTTATAAAATTCCCTTATATTTCATTGCAGTTTGGCTTTAACCTTTGACTTATAGGGTGGTGTAGCAGTCTATAATGAAATAATGTCCTTATATTTCCTTATATAATTCATTTATATGTTATTTTTTAGGGTGGTGTAGCACCCTATAATGAAATCATTCCCTTATATTTCATTATAAGGTGCTGCAGAGTGGGAACCCTTATTGCAGTTTGAGATGTAAAACTCCAGTAGCATTGCGTCGTGCATCAGTGTGATGCGTCGGCGCCGCAGAAGCGCCTTCACTCAGCAGCTGCCGTGGTGCGTTCATGGCCTCATCGCTGTGGAATGAGCAGAATGTGAACGGCTCCTTGTTCTGCCTGTTTAGTTAAAAGCTCAAAGAGAAAAAAGAGTTGGAGCGTGAAGACCTGGCTGTCCCTCCACTCCGCTCTGACCTCCATCCATCCATCTTCTCCCCGCCCCTTTTCTCCCTCCTCCCACGTCGCACATGACTGAGCGCCGCCGCCATAGCAACTACTCCACCTCGGTGCTCCCTCCATTTGTGGAGACAGAGGAAATGGGTTTAGCACGGCTGTTGCAAAGACCTGACCTTGACCTGGCCGGCCTGACCCCTCCCACCCCTGACTGACCCCTCCCACCCCTGACTACCCCCCCTCGACACACACACACACACACACACACACACACACACACTTAATAGGAGGCAGTCCCTTATTTTAGGCCCAGAAATACTGACTCACACCCTGCCTTGTTCATTAATTAATTAATTAATTAATTTAGTTAATAGTGACTCAGTTAGCAACACATAGTGAAAAGATAGAGGAACACAACCAACAAATAAATAAGAATCAAATCAAGCAACTAAACAAAATACACATTTATTTATTAAAAAAAGAATTGGTGTTTTGTTTTTTCTATAGTTTAGAAGACTTTTTAAATATGCTTTGGATTTTTCATGAATTTTATCTCTTAGTTTTGTTTTTAGTGGATTTTATCATCTTTCTTCTGCATGTTTTTTGTTACTTAGTGTATTTTGAAAGAAACATGAGTCCAACCCCCCCCCCTTTAATATTAAAGATCATAATAATTTGATAGCACACACACACACATATATATATATATATATATATATATATATATAAAGCAAAAAAAATACTAATTAGGAAAAAAAAATCTTGAAATTACAAAAAAATTATAATAATCTTCTAATGGAACCAGTGAAAATGATCTTGTTGTTTTAAATCATATTTTCCAGATCTATTGTATATAAATCAGTTCTTATATTTAACTGAAAAGTTCTTCTTTTTGTGATTCTGTCTGATTTTAAGTCTGATCAGATATTTGGACTAGAAATGACACAAATCCACTTGGTCAGATTTAGACTTTTTACAGTGTGGACATTTAAAGTAAGACATAAACTCTTAAAATAAGGTCCATTAAACCATAAGGAGCCAGTCTTATTTTTTTGTCAGTACTTTGTGTACTTCAGTACTTTAGTCAATAGATCTGGAAAATCTTATTGTAATATATCTTAGATAATAATATTCATATGTTCCATTGGCAGCTTTTTTATTTGTTCGTTTTTGCTTAATTCCAACAAAAGTAACTTGTATTCATTTGACTTTTTCTAGTTTTTACATTAAGATGTTTTCCAGTGAGTAGATCGTTCATCTTTCTTTAAAGACACTTTTACTTAAACAGTTCCACATGTTGAACTAAAGGAGTTGTTTGTCTACATGAGGATTTATGCACAGTCACCTTCCACTTCCATCAGTTACTCCTTTAAGTTACTGAGGCCAAAAGTCTCCAGAGAAAACACAAGGTCACTGCATTTCTGAGTCCGACACAGGATTTATCTTCAGGCTCCAATAAAAAAAAAAAACCCAGGTCATGGTTCTGGGTAGAACCAAACATTCTACCTGTACACTGTAAAAAATATATACATCTGACCAAGTGATGAATATCTGATCACACTTAAACCAAACCCTTTGATGCTCCAGGGGGAGACTACGGTACTGGTGTTGGTTTTTGTTTGTACATGTGTGTGTAAAGTTGTTGACAAACTAAGATTACTTACACACACACATACACACACACACACACACATACACACACACACCTACACACATATACATACATACACACACACACACACACACACACACACACATATACATACATACACACACACACACACACACACACACACACACACACAAAAACACACCGATACACACACACACCTATACACACACACACACACACACAGGTACACACACACACAAATAACACACATACACATCCATATATATACACACACATACACACACAAACACACCTACTGTATACACACACACACACACACAAACACACCTACTGTATACACACACACAAACACACACAAACAAATACACACACACAACAATATACACACACACACTGGTTGCAATTTGCTGGGGGGATGTCCTCTGGTTTTGGACATCACCGTTGGGTGCAGTGGTCTATGAGTCTTTCTGACAGTGTGAACACAAAATGCAACGAAGTCAGGGTGGTGGTGGTGGTGGGGGCGACCTGACTCCCACCAGTTTGACCCCTGGTACCCCCCTCCAAACGTGGCCCATCCAGGCACAGGTCTCTTGCGCTCAGTCCAGGACACACCGCCGTACTGTGTCCTTACACACTGCCGATGAAGTCAATGAAAAACTGTCCATTCATGAGCAGATAAACACCACGCATATGGACCCAGGTGACCCCCCCCCAACAGGGAAATAGAAAAGGCCACATTAACTGTACCATTGGAAAAATCGGATTAAGCCTCATTTATGTTATTCATGTGGGAATGAAAAACATCCCCCCCTTTGGTTTTTTGATAAATCGCACCTTATGTGTGTGTGTGTGTATGTATGTATGTATATATATATATATATATATATATATATATATATATACATAAAGTTAAGTTTTGTTTTGTGGTAAAACTGTGTCATAACAGTGTGTGTTTTGTGTTGTTGTGTTACAGTTTGGGGAACAGAGACTGTGACAGCCGTGTATGGAGAGACTATTGTTGTTCCATGCAACGGTGGAGCTCCGCCCCTACAGGATCTGATGTTCATCAAGTGGAAATATGTAAGTGGATAGTGTTCAGGCTCCTGTCCATGAAGTCTTTAAGGTTCAGTGAGCTTCAGAGAAGAGAAAACACAAGCAACACCTGACACCCTTTGGTCTGCCTTATTTTTTAGACCTTTCATTTTTCCTGTCCAAGAGTTCTGCACTTTTTTATCCCACAACTACTTATGGAAATATTTCATTAAAGGTAACTTAGGACATGTTTTACTGCAGCATATATTACTTAAAAACCTTTTCACATCATCATTAGAACCATTTAAGTAAGTCAGGGTGCTTGCGCCAGTCTTAACAAGAATAATAATCTTTTCCAGACCTTGAAAAGTTATGAATTTTGGGTAAAAAAATCTGAATCAGTTCATTTGTCATTTGTATACATAACAAAACATAGCAAATGAAACTTCAATTTATTGTGACTCACCATGGCTCACAAACTTTAAGTGATATCCTTATTAATGTATGAGGGGGAAAAATCCATAGTAGAATTTTAGCATCTGTTCAAATCATTGTGAAATAAAAAAAAAAAAAAAATAAAAAAAAAAAAAAAATATATATATATATATATATATATATATAGTATATATATATATATATATATATATATATATATATATATATATAAAAGGTCTTGTGAATTTTGTGTCTGTTCATTCAATGCTATAAAAATAAAGTTGTCCAATAAACACGACTGGTAAAATCTCAACCAGTGAAGTAGGCAGTAGACACACAAGTGTAAAAACACATCACTTCATTATTGAAATTTTATAATACATGTCATCTTGTACTCTTGTAATTTTATCTGGAAATTTCTTTCTTATTTATTGATCTATTTCTTATTTATAGTCAGTTTATTTTGTCACCCTGTCTTAAAATTGTACTTTAATTTTTTATCAATGTCAAACACTTTGGGCTACAGTGTTTGTACGAAAGGAGCTATACAAATAAAGATTATTATTATTATTATTATTATTATTATTATTATTATTATTATTATTATTATTATTATTATTATTATTATTATTATTATTATTATTATTATTATTATTATTATCAATGTAAGGTCTTGGGGGAAAAAATATCAGTTTGGAAAAAGTTTGGAATTTTAAATTGCAAAAACACAGGACTGAAAAATCACCATCCAATCCTTTTAACCAACCCATCATTATGACTGAACAGTGATACGTCAATCAAACTCAACTGTCATTTGTCCCTCCCCCTTCTGCTTAGACCTGACGTGACCTTTCTCCCATTTCCCATCGTCTCCATCCTGCTGCACCATGTGACTGCAGGTCTTGTCTAATCAGCAATTATTTAAGCTATTTTGTTTGTTTAGGTTCTGTTTTATTCACTTGTTTTTTCATCGTTTTGTTCAGTTTTTATTATTAAACATGTTTTCCCTTCAGCATTTAAGTTCCTCCACCTTAGTGTTTCCCAACCTTTTTGAGCCACAGCACATATTTTATATTAGAAACATCACAAGGCACAATACCAAAGAAAAATTTCACAGAAAGTATATTTATTAAAATATAATGCAAATCTAGTCTTGATTTACATATTAACTCATTCACTCCCAGATGAATGAGAAGAGAACATTGACTCAGAATATAGTCATTATTATATATTATATTATAATATTATACTATAATAAAAGACTCTAAGCCTACAGAAGTATGGCACCCATCAAAATAAAGTGTAGACTGTTCATTTGGATTTGAGTGGATGTCAAAACATGTCAGTGGCAGTGAATGAGTTAAGTGCAAAGCCTGTTTAGTTAAACACAAAGCTGACATTCTGGCAGGAATTTAAAAAAGACAACCTCAGCTCAGAGTGGATCAGTGGTGTGTGGCGTTGTATGTAATAATAATAATAATAATAATAATAATAATAATAATAATAATAATAATAATAATAATAATAATAATAATAATAATAATAATAATAATAATAATAATAATAATAATAATAATACATGTTATTTGTCAGTGCCTTTCAAAACTCTCAAGCAGAATAAAAACAGTATATAAACAGGTCTAAAAACAAAAACTACATGGATAAAAACAGGTGGCTGTGGCAGATGAAATAAATAAATAAATAAGATGAAGTAAATGGAAAGAGCGAAGAAAAAGAAAAGTTGGATTATGGAGAGTATGCTATTTGGAAGTGGTGAGTTTTGAGTTTTGAAAGTGTACAGCAGGAGTTTGTAGTGGATACGATGTTTGACAGGTGGTGTGTGCTGTTATATGTAGGGTATCTGTAGCCAATAAGGTCAAATTACATCATTTTTTACGGCACACCTGATGATTTCTCACGGTACAATAATCTGCCACGGCACACTGGTTGGGAAACACCGCTCTACCTCAACCCTTCATGACCGTATCCTGTGTTGTCAGAGGGTTAGAACACTGGTACAGGAAACCAAGTCAGATAATAGTTAGTTATTATCAGAGGTAAAAGTACGTCATTACTGTACTTAAGTAGATTTTTTTACGTATCTGTACTTTACTTGAGTATTTATTTTTCTGGAAAGATTTTACTTTTACTCCCTACATTTTGACATAAATATCTGTACTTTATACTCTTAACATTCTCAGAATACACTCATTAATTTTTTTCAAATTAAACAGATGTGACTGTATGAAGATTTGTGACTTCAGAGGGAAAACTGTGACTTTATATATTATAATTATATGACTATTATCTCACAATTTTGACTTTTTATCTCATAATTTGGACTTTTTTATCTTCAAATTATGCATATTTTATCTCTTGTTTATTACGTTTTTAAAAAATCTCACAATGACTTTTTTTTATCTCAATTGTGTTTTTGGTTTTTCATTTTTCCTAAATTTCCTAAAAACTGAGTAACTGTGACCTGATTAAACACAATTTCAACACAGTAACTCACTTTTAAAGTTGTTTTTTTTTTTTTTTTTACTTTTCAGATTTTATTATTTCATTCATGGCAAAAAAAACATAGGTGTACTTTTTACTTTTGTACTTTATTACAATTGAGAAATTGTACTTTTTTACTTTTACTTAAGTAGAGGGGTTAAATCAGTACTTCTACTTTTACTAGAGTAGTTTTTCACATAAGTAGCTGTACTTCTACTTAAGTGCAGAATGTGAGTACTTTGAACACCTCTGGTTATTACTGACACACACACACACACACACACACACACACACACACACACACACACACACACACATATATATACACACTAGTCTACAAGTAAAATTCTTCTGGAGTAAAACTATTAAAATGTTCCCACATGTGTTAATGACAAAGAAAACTCAAGTCTTAAATGCTGGTTGGCTCAAGTTTCCAATATTCACATCTTTATTTGTAAAGCACTTGACATTTGAAATTAGATCTCAAAGTCTACAGTAAAAAGATAAAATCAACAGATTAAAATCTGTCATAAAAAGGAAGGTTTTAAGTTCTTTTGTAAAAGCGTCCACCATGTATGGAACTCTGAGATGGTCCAGGACAGTGTCCAGGAAAGTGAAAATTATCAGATAAAAAGTGAAAATTATTGGTGGAATATTTACTAATCCATTGTATAACATATACATAAACCAGTATATGTGGAATAAAACACCATCATATATATTAAAAACATGAACTAACAGGCACTTCTGACATTTGTTTTCTGATTAATCCTATTAAAGTATGTCAGATTTAACACATTTAATGTTTTTAGCAGGTAATTTCTAAAACAAAAAATAGTAGATCCGTGGAATGGGTTAAATGTGTTATTTATAATCAGAGATGTTCAGAGTCATTCTGCTGTAGATAATGGGTTAGAGTCATTAACATTTATAATCAGATTAATCATGATGATGGATTAATCTGCATTAATGTGTTAATTTTAACAGACCTTATCTTATTACCTGTCCTTTCTGCTCTGAATTATGAGCTTTGCTTCTGAACAAAAACCTTTTAAATGGAAACTGTATAGTCATTAGAGCACACATGGAAAGTTCTTTCGCTACAATATTTCAAGACCATATGTAATGGACTATAATGGATGATGTTTTAAAAACAACAAAAAAGCAGCCACTGCCCCCATCCTCTTTGTTCGCCAGTCTTCCATTTGCCCACCTGTGTCTAGTACAGGAATAGTATCATCTGTATGTGCTGGTTGGTTGATGCTTTTCGCCTCAGCTTTCACTGCACATATAGAATGCTGTGTCTGATTCACAGAAATGGCCTTTCAGTGCTTTTGGGTGAACGCTTCCAGACAGGAGACATGCTGTCTTCCGTTTATTTTTAAAAGAAGGCTGACTCCTATCCACACATTTAGGAAATGGACCATTGATACAGGGTCGGTTGATTCTGTTGAGGATATTCTGACAGGACGGGAAGGTCTTTAATAACAAGGAAAAAAAAGAAAAACAGTGACATTAAAATCAGAGTCTGCAGCAGTGTGGTGGTTCGTTTGCAGGGTAAATATTGATCGTTATAATCCCTGATGTAATTGATTCATTATCAGTCAAAGCTTCTGATGACATTCAAACACATGATGGAACTGGTACTGCTGGTACCGGTGGGATGCTGAACCTTCTGTCAATCAATAGGTTTAACCCACAATGACCCAGTGTGCATATAGGGATACATACTGTCTTATAGGAAATAGGTGCATACTGTTCATAGATAATACTGTTAGAGATACAGATATTAGATATACATAGTGTTTTACAGGTATTTTATTGTGTGTGTGTGTGTGTGTGTGTGTGTGTGTGTGTGTGTGTGTGTGTGTGTGTGTTTGCTTGCTTGCTTTACACAAAAACTACTGGACCAATTTCCACGAAATGAGGTGGTCTAGAATACATCCAGTTAGATTTTGTTGAATGTAGGTCAAAGGTCAAGTCACCAAAAATGTGTTTTTTAATTATACAAGATGAGGAAAATCAGGTAAAATTGATAGTGCCTGGAACCATTTGTTATAATAATAATAATAATAATAATAATAATAATAATAATAATAATAATAATAATAATAATAATAATAATAATAGATTAATATGTTGTAGAAGATGTGGTCTGTGTGGGAAAAATAAGAAAAATAAATTATTAAAATGAAAGTAAATGAATAATTGATTAAATAAATAAAATAAATAAATAAATAATAATAATAATTAAAAAAAAAAAAAAAAAAAAAAAATATATATATATATATATATATATATATATATATATATATATAATAATTTTTCATTCATACGTGATGTGATGGAGCCATAGGGTTGATCCATCTGATGTGCGAAGGTGAGATGATGTGAATGAAAAAAACTGCGAGATTCTATCTTGTCTGAATCCTGAGATATTACCACTGATGTGTTTTAGCTGTTGACCTTTAGTGTGACCTTGACCTTTGACCTTCATTGCTCAAAATCTAATGGGTTCTTCCTTGACCTATAATCTATCATTCCTGAAAGTTTAATCAAAAACGATTCAGAACTTTTTGCATAATCCTGCTGACAGAAAAACAAACAAAGAAACGGAATCAACTTTAATTCCTCTTTATCGGAGGTGATAATAATAATCTCAGGGTGATGATTAAAGTACATGATTGGCAGATCAACGGTGATAAATCACTTAAGAAAAGTTAAATTAGCAGGGGTTAAGGTACGTATTGCCCACACGTTACTATCAGAAAAATATTTCCTGACACGGCCGAACAACAGCCCTCCACTTTCAACGTTGGGGTGTTGTTCGGCCCTGTCGGGAAATATTTTTCTGATAGTAATGTGTGGGCAATACATTATCCCTCTTATTCTACGGGTTATTACTGCTACTACTCTAACAGATTGGATAAAATAGCCGTTACAACGTAGCGAATATTTACTTTCCAAGTGGCCGAACTACCTGTGGAGTGATACGGTACCATGAATCTGAAGTGACAAAACTCGTTGCCATTGGCAGCGGGTGGTTATCGAAAAAAATCTGTTTGCAGAACGCTAGGAACGTCCATTTAAAGTGAATGGGAGCTGTCCCAACATTCTAGAAGGCCGTAGAATAAAGAAAAAAAAAAACCTACCACAGAAGTATCATTAGGTCTCTAAAGGTTAACACGTCCATTTGAATAATTGTTATATTTGTGTCTGCTTCAGTTGGAGCTCAGTGTAATGATGATTAATGACGTCTTTCCTGTCATCTTTCACACCACAGGAGGATGCTGATGGTAACCGTGGCGACCTGCTGGTCAAACAGGACCAGAAGGCCCAGGCCACAGTCCAGGCCTTGGACGGTTACGCTGAGCGGGTCAGCATCGACGAAAAGTTCAACCTTCTGATCACCCAGGCCACGCTAAACGACCAGCGGACCTTCACCTGCATGGTGGTGTCGGCCACTAACCTCATGGAGTACCCGGTGTCCGTTACCGTCAATAGTGAGTCCAAGTGTTTATCCTGCGTTTGTTTGCCCCCCCCCCCCCCCCCCTTATATTTTATCTGTCCGTCCATTTGTCTGTCAACTATGTGCAAAAAACTACTGGACCAATTTTGACCATTTTGAGGAAATGTGTGAAATAGTCCAGAATATGTCCCATTAAATTTAGGTGCATATAGATCAAAGGTCACAGTCACCAAAAAAAGGGTTTTAATCCTGATCAGATATAGCATAAATCAGGAATTTCATTTTCATTCCTGTATACTCAGGTTTGCGTATAGCTTCTTTTTGGTCTCACTGTTGATGTGCAATGACATCAGAATAATGGAGGATACATTTAAAGACTCTAGGTCAAAGGTCAAGGTCACAATGGAGGTGAACATTTAATTTTGTAAATAACTTTTCAACTATTGATCTTAGAGGCTTCCAATTAGCACTGAGATGCTGGTGTTTGTATTCTGCATCTTGTTTATATATATTTTGAGGTCACAGAGGTCAGAGGTCACTCTGTTAAGACCTAAAAAAATTAAATGTACTATAACAGAAAAACCAGTGGAGACAGAGACATTGGCTGAATCTCATTTTACCCCTTACCTCTTCACCTCTGTTTTGTGTGTCCACGTGTAGGGGTAGGGGTGTCTCAATTCATGTTAAGGCAGAGGGGTAGGGGGAAGGGGAATGGGAATGGGCTTTATGCCCCTTCAAATGGAGATGTTCCAGAGCCAAACAGATGGGTATGAGAAATTTCCCAGAATACATTGTGAATATTTTTTTTAAATGCGGCATCTATTAAATAAGTACACAAATGTAGAACTTTTGCTGTAATTAACTGTTTTTAAGTTGTAATAACTGTTATATTGTATAAAGTTTGATATTGTTACAATGTGTAATGGTAATTTTCTCCATAAAACGTTAACGTTAACATGGAGTAATCGGTCGCAGTTATTAGTAAAAATATCGGCATAACCCAAAAGAACGAGACAACTACAGCAGCAGACATGTTTGTTTACTTCTGGTTACAGCTGTTGTTTTTGGTTACGTAACAACTGATGACGTAGGTGAGTGTTGAAGGGGTGTCCCAATTCATAGGGGTTGATAGCTCCATTTGAAGGGGTAAGGGGTAGGGGTGAAATGAGATTCAGCCTTAGTTACTATTATTGACATATAGGAAACTTGGCATGAGCTTCAAAATCGCATTATGACCTTTGACCTTGAGTGACCTTGACAGATCAAAATCAAGTTCACATGATTTTAAATGGTCATAACTCCAAAAAAAGGGGTAACGAGTACTCAGTTAGTATTTGTATTGGTAAAAATGTATATCAGTACTTTAAGTAAACATATTTAATTCTACTCAAATTATATTTATAGCCTAAGCGGTTGGTTAAGATATACCTCTTTGAGTCTTCTCATTGTCTTTTCATTCACAATCATAGTTTACAATCAGTTACATTATTACAAAAAATTTCGGCATACGATTACTTTTAATATTACATAGTCACTTGTTAGAAAGGTCCAGTCTGAGTCTGTCCTTTGGTCAGCTCCTGAAGGGTTGGGTCTTTTTCTGAAAGCTTCTATGCGGTGAGGGTCCCCCCCCCCCCAATGTCACTTTGGATGCCTGTATGTAAATTGCTTCACTGTGATCACTTTTACAGAGTCACCTTTAAACTCCAAAAAGCATATTTATGCATTAATATTTTTATATTCTTTGGTCCCATTGCAATTTTCCAACACATATTGTTGACAGATAGGAAACTCTGTGTATCTGTTGAGTTCACCTCCATATTGTTTTGAAGGCCCTGAACCCAAACAGTTCCATCTATTGTTCATCAACCCTATTGTCCCAGTTTTGGTTCGTATTTTCTCCTGTTAAACAGTCATTACCTCCTTCAGCCCAAACATAAAATAAACAAGTGGTGCCAGACACAACAATCCCGAGCCCCTCTCTAAAAGGTTTTAGCTCTTCATGGACATCTCCGTCTCAAAACATGAGACTATGGGTTTGACCTTTCAAGGTCGCTCAAGGCCAAAGGTCATGATGCCATTCTAGTGTCATGACCTCCGCTCCGGTGACCTTTCCCCCAGTCATTTCCACACTCACCTGGTCCCGCACTGCGCAGCTGCAAGCCGTTCCTCATCTGTGGCTATAAAAGCAGTAAGGCTTGCAGTTGCCAGTGCGGGACCATTCAGTAGTGTCACCTCCATAACACGGACAACTTTCACCATCTCCTCAATCACCATAACCCGGACATTCATCATCACCACGGACTCTGGTCGTTTGTTCCCAGGTTTTGTCTGTCTTGTCTTTATGTTTCTTAGTTTTGTTATTAAATTATTTTTTCCTTCAGTACTGTGCAATGGAGTCCTCCTTCACCTCACCCCGATCCTGACATCTAGAGCCTATATGTAGTTTCCTACCCGTCTATAATACTAACAGAGTACTTATCACTACTCTTTTTGGAGTTATGACCATTTAAAATTATTTCATCTTCCAAGGTCACTCAAGGTCAAACGTCATGACATCATTTTGAAGCCCATTCTAGGTTTTCTATCTGTCAATAATAGTAACTAAGTCTCAATATCCACTGACTTTTTCCTTTATAGCCCACTTTAGTTTTTTCAGGTACTGACCCAGTGACAAAATCTATAAACAAAGCATTTTGGTACTCATTGGAAGTTTAAATACTCCAAAAGTTAAATCCTAAATTCAATTTGGGCCTTTATTGTGACCTTGACCTTTGACCTAGAACCTTCAAATGTATGCACCAGCATTTGGATGTCAACGCACATCAACAGTGAGAGGAAAAATAAGCTATATGTAAAACTGAGTATGAATGAAAAGGAAAACCCCAATTTACCCTATCTCTGATCTATGTGAAAACACATTTTCGTGAACTTGACCTTTGACCTACATCCACCAAAAATCTAATGGGATCTATTCTGGACCACCTTAAACCTTTACTGAAAATGTCAGTAGATTTGTTTAAAATGGCTGACATACAGACAGACAGACAGACAGACGTGCGACCAAATAAAAAAAAAAAACACCAAAAGCACAAAGAGAATCTAATGTAAATTATAGCTCACAAAGTTTCAACAGGATCTTACACTATATCAGACAGAACAATTAAAAATGAGCAGCACATTATGTTTTAGGTTGATGGTTTTTTTTACCTTTACAAATTAACTGTTGGAAACTAAATCATTGGGGCGTCATGTTTCAAACACATGTTGAGCTGTTTTGCTTTTGTTAATTTAGCTGAACAACTCTTGAGCAAAACAAATCAGAGAGGATTATTGTATTAAAAAAAAAAAAGCCCAAAAAACTTCACTGTCCCTAAAAGTGTTTTGCATTAGTTTTTGACACCATGACCTGGCAGTTTCAGTCCAGTGATTTTAACTACAAGCCCCATCATCCAATCGTACACTTCCCTTTAATTAATCCAGAATACAAATGACACTGTGCATAAAAACAATTCTTCCCAAATACAGTATGTTGGATCTTCTGTTGAGCACAAAATGATTTCCAAATACCCAGCAGCTGCTGAAAGCTGCTGATGTAATATTTACAGAAATTCATTAGCTCTGACTAATTAA
Organism: Siphamia tubifer; assembly: GCA_020466265.1. NCBI lineage: Eukaryota > Metazoa > Chordata > Actinopteri > Kurtiformes > Apogonidae > Siphamia > Siphamia tubifer. The sequence goes on from CM035796.1 coordinate 34,940,854, forward strand.
CCCACAACTGAAAACAATTACATTTGCAGTTCTTATTCACAGATACACGGCTGATATGTAGCGACAGTTTTGCTAACAAACAGTGTTCCATTAATTGCATTCAATCTCCATGTTATTCACACTGAATTCGTCTCCTTTGTTTCCCCTCATGCTTAAGGAAATATGGTTTTGAATCGGAATTTTACTCGCCTAAACTGTCCATGTATCACCTACTAATGGGTTTTGCAAAACCAACCGTGAAATAGGACATGAAGAGAGTAGCTCAATAGGCCTTAGAGAGAGTATTAGGCTGTAGTTAACATGAGGGAGGGGGGCTTGAAATTATGTCCTACAGCTTGAATATTAACTACACAATAAGTTTGCGGCTAAGCATTTTATATGAATGAGGCCAGTTAGTTTCCCCGACAGCGTTAGACAAATACTTGTGTTTGTATGTTTGCATGTTGTAAGTCTGGAAAATATTGCAGGAAAGAAATTATTTGAAAATATATGTGGCTTTTTTTTTCTTGTTTGTTTGTTTTTGTATAAACCCACAACTGTTTCGATGTTTGTGTGTTTTCAGAGTCACCGTCGTCAATGGAGATCATGGATAAGGCTGAAGTTCTGCAGAAAGACAAACCAACCGTGGTAAGAACCGCTCATGTCTTTCATGATGCAAATACAATATATTTGCCCAAAGTATTCACTCACCTGCCTTAAGTCATATATATCATCAGCTTCATACCATAATTGCCTAAGTAATTTTTTTGTGTTTTCGGAAAACTAGAAAAAACACATTTTCTAAAAGTCACATCCATATTTGTGACGGCTCAGCACGAAATCAGGCATAAGTCGCGCTGACCCATTCAGAGCTACAGCCACATTTAGGCTGGAAGGTGATTTCTTATTTGTGTTTACATTTTATCAAAAAACGGTACCATAACACCTCTATTTTTAGTTCCTGTGGTCATTACATTGAAATTCAATCAATAAAGGTGTTTATTGAGTCAATTATTTAAGCGGTGACAAAAGTTTAAGGATTGCTGAGCAAAGACAAAGTCGACTTCCACCTCTTTTCGCCGAACAAACCGATCTCCGTTCCATGGGTAAACACCCAAGTGTTCGGTACGAGGTAAAAGTCTATAGTGAATGTTCTGTCCAATGGCGTAAGCCAAATGATTGTAATACGTCGCACTTCTGTCCTATTATTATAATATATAAAACTTCTGTGACATGTCCATCAGAATGTCCTTTAACATCTGTGAATAATTTGTGTCAATCGGATACAAATTATTATGCGTTGCTCCTACCCTAAAACAGTCCAAAACTTTGACGGCCAATTTCTCAAAAATTCAAATTGCAAAATATGTCCAAATGTGGATATTAAAATTACCATAATTTGGTTCTACTTGTGATAGAAACATTATTTTTTCAGCATCTTAAACCTTAGATTCCACTCTACCAAGCTACACAGATACCTCAGTTTTGATTTCCAGACACTTATCCCTGGTTTCGTGGTGGTGGGTCACATTTTTTATTGATTTTTTTCACAGAACATTCAAGTAGATGAGAAGAAAAGTATGAAAAAAGAACAAAACCCAACATCATTTGTTTTATGAAATAAAATTGACTTAGGTGTTTTTTCTGAGAACATTTTGTATTTTGCTGCCATTTTGCATACATTCAAACTGCCTAAGTCAAACAGCTGGTAGCAAAACTGCCTAAGTCAAATGAATGACTTGGGCAGGTATGTTTTTGCACTTGTTTTTTGTTTTTTTATGAGTGTTCTGATTGGTCAATGACATAGGCAGAAAGACAGGATGATGCAGCAGTGGTAGGGGAGTAAAGTTATGCAAAAATCTCAATTTGACCAAAAATTTACTTAGGCAATTATGGTATGAGGTTAACGATATGAAGATTTCCATCCCATAGTTAATCCATAGGGTTTAGTCTGATGTGGGTTCAGCCTTTGTAGCGTCAACTCTTCTGGGAAGGTTTTCCACAAGGTTTAGGAGTGAGTTTATGGGAATTTAGGACCATTCCTCCCAGATGGATTAGTGAGATCACACACTGACAGTGGACAGAAGGCCTGGCTCTAACCCCTAACCCCTAACCCCTGACCCTAACCCCTAACTGAAGTATTTTAAGAATAAGTTTCAGACCTCACAAAATAAATTGTTATGGATCATACTGGACCTGCCCCCAAGAACTCACCTTGATCCTCTTCCCTTTGAGAGGCTGTGATGGTTAACCGTAGAGGATACAGTCACTCAAATTAACCCTCTGGGCGCCCAAGTCGCAAATTTGCGCCAAGCGGCGGTGCTCTGTTTAATCCACTCTCTCATCTAACTGCGATTTGAATGCAGTTCATACTCCATACTATTAGGTGGCAGACATGCAAATCTGTCTCCCGAGCACAAATTTAGGCCCTGCCCCCATGAAAAGTTTTCCAGGAAATGCCTTGGTAAATGATCGCACCTCGAAGCGCTCGCTCAGAGCTATTCCGGAGTATTACGGAGGCGGCTGCTCTCGCATTGCTGACTAAAGTTATACATCAAACACACGAAATGGCAAAAAAGAGGTTCACGGTTCATGAGGCATTGTGTCAGGTCTTAGCTGACTCGGATTCTGAACCTGAAGATCCAACATTTGATGATTTTGACCGAAGTAGTAGCAGTGATAGTGAGGAATCTGACCAGGAAAACTTTTGCGTAAATGTGCAGTGTGGTGCTTCAGGATCACGTTTTCGATCTGGAGCAAGAGGATTGAGATGTCGGATAGATAGAATAGAACTGATTTCTGAGTGACCCCCTGAGGCATGTGTATGGATGAATATTTGGCATGTTTGTGTAGTTCTTAGGCCTACATGTTTCATTGTTTTGAATAATATTTTGAATCAGTTCTTTGCCATGTAAATAATATTTTGAATTGTATTTTGAATCAGTTCTTTGAAATATAAAATCAGTTCCTGAAATATAAATATAATAATAAAGCTAAAAAGGATTCTTAGCTAGAGTTATTGATACTCAAATATGATATTTCAACCCTCTTGATAATATATGAAGTATTTTCTCTTTTTTCCATGCATATTGTCTAAAATTACCTTATTTTATGGCCAGACACACAAGAGAAATTTCAACAGAATTCCGAGCAGTCAACATATGTCATCAATGTTTTCTTGGATGCTCACTACGGATGCATCTAAAGTAAATAACAGTATTTTAAGCAACAACAATGTCACAGACACTCAGTAGATGACAAAACATTAAATTTTTAAGCAAAACATCCCAATTTGATTGATCCAGAGTCTCTCCCACTGTGAAATTCCTTAATTTCAGCTGTCCGCCTACTGATGACGTCATGATGATGTCATAATATGCAAATTAGATCTACAAAAATATCTTAAAAATATACTTTAGGTCCTGCCCTACAAATTTGTAATTTGGAGCAAAGCTCTATCTCTTACCACTTTTGTGCAACAGCTCTTTGAAATATTCATGTAAAAAATATGTCAACATTGAAAAAAAATGGGGCGCCCAAAGGGTTAAGCAAAAGATGGTTTATATAATTGTAAATGGAGATGTCCCTAAATATTTGTATTTTTTCAGTAGAGTGAAGGATGTTAAGCTACTCCACTAGAGGGAGTTCCACAGATTTTGTTCCCCCGAGAGTGTGAACTAAAGTAGAGAAGGACTCCTTTTTAATCTTGCCCATCATTGTTTGGGTGAGATTATTGTAATCACGGTGTTTATAGTTCACTATAGGGGGGTGATGACCTGTAGTGGACCCTTTATATAGTCCTAGTAGAGGTAATGTTAGTGTTCATTCCACCACCATGGTTTTAATTTGTCCTTATGTTGATCTTCCTCAAGGCATAGGCATTTTGTTTTATTATGTATTTTATGTCTGTGTGTTTATATTTTCAGATCGTTTCTGTATAAAAGTAGACTATAGACTCCTTCACAGTCAACGTCATTCAAACATAAGAATAAGTTGTTCGCACAGACCGGACTCAATAAAACTGCATGGAAACACTGTTTATATAGATGATAGACCTAAAGCAGAGATAGAAATGTTTAGTTGTTATGTTGTCAGTTGTCAGAATCGTTACAAGGACAGAGTTAAACTGTATAGAATTTCATCTGGATCTCAACCATTCAAAAAAAAAAGAAAAAAAAAAGAAAAGAATCATCGACGTCTATGGTTACAAGCGATTCCAGCATGTGGACTGGGATGAGAGGACAATCAGGAATGGCTGTTTGTCTGTCATTCACATTCTAACCATAATCTGGACCTTGAATAAAATGACATACAATGAAGTACATATTGGAAATAAACAGAAAGATATGGGACATATCCAAGTAGGTGGTTAAGTGATTAACCTGGTAAATTAACAACCCCCACCTGCAAGGACAAACAACGACCTCAGTCCAGTAGGATGTTTACGCTGCCATACATGTGCAGTTGTCCGTCTAAATAGAACCATCCAGTTTATTGTAAAGCACCCAGGCTTCGTACATAGGAACCTTCTGAACCTGACTTCAGTCTCAGAAGTTTACGTCTGTGACTGTGACTGTTTTACACATGCACACACATAACAGTCGTATGTGTCTAAACAGTTGTAAGCGCAAAGTTTTTCATGAGTGGACATAGAAGGCTTGTCAATTAAGTATGTATATGTCAGACTATTGTATACTAGGAAATTTACTGACATCGTCCGTCCACTCTTTTCTCAAGGATCCGGTAGGCGATGCTCACTTTTAAGTGTTAATTTATTTATGTAGCATTCTCGATCTTGAAAAGACACATATTGCGTGAGGCAAGGTGCATTCACAAACCATGGGAATTTTAGGTAGCCTAGGTACAGGGGGTGACGGTCACTTTGTAGCAAGAGTGAAGCATGTGAGATGAACAAACAAAATACACTCAACAAACTGGGGCACATTTACACTTATTTTATTTTCCCCATGCAATCAGAAGATAAGCATTTATAAATATAATTTAATAAAAAAAAAAAATCAGATAGTTGTGGCTTAAGGGGGACCATTCATGTGGGCCCCTGATCCATTAACCCCCCCCCCCCCCCAGTTCATCCACATCAAACTCTCTCATCCATGTGTTTGTGGACTTTACTTTATGCACTACTGCACAGTCATGTTGGAACAAGAAGGGACCATTCCCAAACTGTTCCCACAAACTTGGAAATGTCCCAAATCTCTTGGTGCTGAACAACAGATTTTGGACAAACCAGCCTTTCCACTGGTAAGGTTTAGCTGTTTAAAAGCTGTGCCACTGAGAAATCATTGCTGTCACACCATGCATTTACAGTATACAACAAAGTCATTGTCATCACCTTGATTTGATTTGATTTGATTTGAATGCTTTATTTCGAACATGTGCAGAATACAACAATAATCAATACAAGAATAAGAATAAGAATACGAATACGAATACAAATAGAAATAGAAATAAGAATAAATTATTATTATTATTTAAAATTAGACTTAATTTTAAATAAAATTAGACTTAAGTCCCCCTACTGTGTACACCAGTGGTAGACCATCAGGACCTGCTAGGCCTTCTCTGTTGGCCTAAAAAATATCTGAATCACAGACTGATGTGAATTAGGTTTTGTCTATGAATATTTATTAAATCATTTCAAATGGTCTCTCCACTTCCTTTCATAGTTTTTCCTCTGGTTGTGTTCCTTCTACATATGGATTTTAACCAATCACATTTCAGCTCCATCACTTGTTGCCGGGCAGTCACAGTCAGTCACAGCTTCAGAATCAGTTCTGCAGACCCTTTGAGCAACAAAATAAGTGTTGATGATACTGTTGCTTCAACCAATAAGAGTTGAGGACACCAATGCCTTCTATCAGATATGGTGATGTCAACATATTCACAGCCTCTGATTGGATAGTCTTAGTGTAGGAGCTTGATTTAGCAAATAGCATCTCTAGTGACCTTTGTGTGCATTTTAACATATTTTTAAATAACATCTATGTTTGTTTTTTAACATCTCTTTTCACACATCTTAACAATTTGATGGTTTTTTGTAACCATTTTTAAATACCATATTTTCTGCACTTTAAGGCACACTGGATTATAAGGTACACTGTCAATGATTTATTTAGTTTTTTTAGTTGTTTTTTTTCATATATAAGATGCATTAAGCGAAGCTAAACGGCCACAATAACTACCAAACTTGTTGAGATTTAACATGGAAAAAAACACTTATTCTGCTAAATCAATCTTTAAAAAATCTAAATCATGAGATAACAAGCCAAACCCAAAAGATAAAAAGTCAAAATTATGGGATAAACAGTCAAAATTATGCAGCATATATAAAGCATTCTGGATTATAAAGGGCACTGTAGTTTTTGGAGAAAATTTAAGTCTTTTAAGTGCACTTTATCGTCTGGAAAATAGGGTACATTTTACACTGTTTTATTGTCTAGTATTGTCAGTTTTATCTCCCCCTGTAGTCCTGTTGTGCCCCCCCCCCAGGGAAGGACCATCTCACACTTTGAAACCCACTGATCTAAAAGGTTTAGGAATCTCATCATGGTAGTTTGACAAACCCTTAATAGCATGTTGTTCAGGGTCCCCACAAAGCTACAATACGGCCCTGCTTTTAAATAACAGTATGGAGTAATCTGTAATAGATTACAGTTTGGAAATAACTTCGACAACCCTGCGGCTGAGGTGTACCTCTGGAGCCAAACAACACTGATGTCCTGCGTAATTTATGCAGGTCAAAGAGCTGGAGGCACTGGAGGCACTTCAGAAAAGAGCCAGGACAAAAAAAACAACAGAAAAAATCTGATGTTTTGGATGATTTTCAGCTTGTTTGGACTGATTTAATAGGTACTTAGTTTTTAACATGTACCCAGTGATTGATGGGTTCCATTAATTCCAGTTTTTTCCTGTAAATCAGTGTCTTCTGGACTAGAACTTTCACCGCCTTTATGCTCATGAAGCTTTCCTTCTCTGCATAGGTCATATATATATTATATCATTCCCTTCCCTTCTGTCACCTTTAAAGATACTGTATGGAAATGACTCAGACTGAAAAGTGATGTATGGTACAGTATGCTGCTGGTGTTCCCAAAAACTTCCATAACCCATAAAAATCTAGTATGACTTTAGTGAAAGTTTCCAAATAATTTTTTGTACATATTTAACATTTGTTCAGTGGTTTATCACCATCATATATTATATCATCTTCTTTTCCCAGTGAAAATTTGATATCTTCCTGTGTTTAATTGGCTTTAATCATCACCATAATGTAATGTTTAAAGGTTATTATATCAAAAACAGAGAAAAGCTAAGAAATATATACTTTTTCAACAAATATATCAATATTTGAACATAAATCCAGCGTGTCCATCCACTGTCACAGATCCAAGTCCATGAGTTTTACTGATGAAGCAATGTTGTAGAAGACGACATCGTTTCTATGGTAACTACTAGGACTGCTGGCAAATAATGGACTAATCATTGGTCGACCAAAAAATTATTAAAGCCGTGTCTTGTCAAAGGGTTTGGAGGCCTTTTAATTTGAAGGGTGTGATGGTGATTTTTTTTTATACATACAGACAGCATCAATTTATATGACCATGTCTGGAAGGAGCTCTAAAATATGGGATTATTTTTAAAAGAACAAAAATAACCTAAAGAAGTTACTTGCAAATTTCACAAAAAAAAAAAAACAAAAAGCATGAGGATCCAAGAGGTCGAGGACAGCCCTAACTACAGAACCTCTGAATGTCCAAATGGATGGTATCTGATGAGAATGAAAAGATGAAGAACTGTTTTTCACACCCAATATTTAAATGTATTGATAGAATTAGTAATTCAACAGTTATGATGCAGTTTAGATCAGGAAATGGTTTGTGTCGTCTGTGACTTTTTGGGTCTTTACACAGTACATTTTGCAGTGTTAAATCAACACTTAGAGAGTTTATTTAACTTCTTCTAGAGTGTATTTGGTCCCATTGTCTCCAAATGAACACTGCAAAATCTACAGTGTATGGTTAAAGCACTGTGATTATATTCTTAACTTTTAACTGTAAAGGTCACTGACATTGGTCTGTTGGTAAATGGTGAGTTTCAGTCCATACCTACCAAATACAGACAAATACACCCTGGTTTTTAACCCCCAACATTAAGGCAATGGAACAAAAATAAAAGTATTTGCATTTCTAATTCTACATCATTTTACCTGTTAAATAAACAGTAAAACTGAGTGTTTTAGTCCAAACTTCAGTGGAGCTCATTCTTTTATCTTAAAAACAGTTTAATTTTGACATGTATTTTTCAAGTGTTTTAAGTAAAATCAGCCCAGAATGGTAAAAGGTTATTAATATTGTGCATTTTGTGTGTAAAACATCTCATTTTGTGTATTAAACCACTCATTAAAGTGCCTTTTACAAAACAACCAGTTGGTTAGAAAAACCACCAAACTCCCAGACATTGTGTTTTTAAACAGTTTTAAAACAGACGCTATTGTTATCGTTGTATTAAAGTAGATAAATGAAGCGGCAGCTCCATCAGCGTTCAGACTCCATCAGGGATTTCCTTGGCCTTGGGGGTTTCCTTGGATTTCTCTGTCTATATGAATCTTTAATCCTCTAAAGAACAACTAAAATAAATATCATTTTGAGTTCGGAAAGCACTTATTTTGACACATCTGGAGCATTTCCAAAGTGCATCGTCAACAAAAAGTTTGTACAAGTAAAGAGTGAACGCTTCACTGGGATTGATTTGTTTTATATCAAGTAACTTTTAAGGCTTAGTTTTTACATTATTCTGGAATCAAACTGAACAAACTGAACATGAACAGTAAAACAGTAACAGTAAAAACATAAGAAAAAAAATAAAATGAAATAAGGGGAATGTACCACAACACTGGAAAGAATAGGAAAAAAATACAAGGAACACAATATAAAAAAGGCCAAAGCAACTATTTTTATTTGATTTATTTCATTCAAGTCAAGATTGTGTTGCTTAGTTAAAAATTGATTTTCCTTCATTGAAGGTTTTTATTTTTAATTTCTTTTTTTTTTTGCTTAATTCAAAATAAATTTTTCTTGATTCAAGATTTTTTTTACTTAACCCTCAGGCATCCATGTGTGTTTTTATGCACACTTTACAGTTTGTGTTTAAAAAAAAAAAACACTTCAGATTATTTTTCAGAATTTAAATAATGTCAGAATTCAAAAGTTGTTCATTTTAACATGATTTTTAAAAATTATTATTATTATTATTATTATTATTATTATTATTATTATTATTATTGAGACCGATTAAAATCTTTACATTAGCTATGTTTACATGATGTTTTTTAATTCCAAAATATTTATTTGGAATAAAATTATTCTGAATTAAAGCTTTCTTTTGTGTTTTCATGGAAATGTTAATTCGGAATGAAGGTCGCCATGGAAACGGGTGTATTCTGCTGTAGGTAATTGGGCTTTCAGAGCTGGAGGTACAGAGGGTTCTGATTGGACAGAATGGCTGCTTAACATCTGCTGGAAGGAAACAATCACATTCACTTCCTGTTTTGCGCTTGTTTCAACTATCAACATGTTAGACCAGATACTTCATGTGATTTTTACATTTCTTTTTGCAATAATTACAAAGCAGCAGCTTGACTGAATAAACCATAGGAATAAACACACTAATGTCGGTAGTGTAATATGTGTGTTATTGTGGAATGAATAGTGGAATGTGGAATAATGTTAAATAGGAATTAACTGTTTACATGTCAGAGAAATGATCAAATTCAGAATTAAGATCAGAATAAAAACCAGTGAATTTATTCAGAGTTTAGTTTAATTCATAATTATCATGTTCGACTGGAATAAGGTGTTTCATGGTTCATCTTAAAGAGGAATTAATTTTATTCTGAATTAAACAGGAATAAAAATTAATGTAAATAGAACTAGTGTAAATAAAAGAAAATGTCCCAGTTTTGCCAAAAACACACGTATTTATATTATAACCAAGTTTTTAATCCATTAAATAGGAGTCATTCCATTGTTATTTCATTAATATTACTGTGTTCTTATTGAATACATTCTATTTTCCATTTGTGCAGCAGCTACTGTGACGACGTCTTCTCTTGTAGATGCTAATGCTAATGCTAATGCTACTTCAGATTCGCTGCAATGGGGGACAGGTTTCACCCCACGTGGGTGACACCAATGTCCTCATGAGGTAATGTGGACAGGTTTTTTCTGAGTCATTTCTCTGTGTTGTTTTCTATGAATGGTTAAATACAGTCAATGGAGGGGACACAGCATGTGTTGGTAACCCGGGGTGACACATCAGATTCCAATAGGAGTGTGGAAAAGTGGTTTTCAGTGGAATGACACCTTCAATGCAAAAATCAATCAAAATATTTTTTTAGTTTTTTTGCATCAAAAGTAATGACATGCTCATCATTTAAACCCACTTTATCCTCACTAGGGTCATGGGGGTCACTGGGGGTCTAATCCAGCTCCAATGGGTGAAGGTGGGGTACACCCTATATAAGTCTCCAGTTCATCTCAGGGCTGAACATATATAGACAAACAATCACTCTCACATTCACACCTATGGACAATTTAGATTAACCAGTTAACCTATCAGTGCATGTGTTTGGATGGTGGGAGGAAACTGGAGAAAACCCACACAGAAAGATCTGTTGTGGGATTCAAACCACGGACCTTCTTACTGTGAGGCACAAGTGTTAACCACTGCACCACCGTGCCACCCTCACTACAAAATAAATAAATAAATAAATAAAAGTTTACATTAGTTTACATTACAGACATGACATTTAAATAGTTTAAAAAAATTACTGAGCATTTGTTTTCATCATCTGTGAATAAAACTAAAAAAGTGTATGAAAATTCTTATTTTAAATGATTTATTATTTAAATTGTTCCCAAAAAAATGTTCCCACACACCTGGTGTTTACTAGAAGGTTTTTATTTGACTTAATTAGACATTTTTCTTGTTTAATTGAAGATTTATGTATTTATTTGTACTTGATTATTTTGTCTTAATTAATTTTTCCCCTTTAATTTGATCTTTTCTTGTGCTTCGTTGGGTTTGTTATTGAATCAAAGTGAGTCCAGGTGGATTTAGTCAAGACACATGCTCAGTGTGTTCCTCTGTTGCCCTTGACGACGACAGCTTCACAACAACAGCAGCAACATGTTCTTATGTCATGAACACATTGTTTGAAGTTCAGTATCACGGATCACTTCATATCTGAAGGAAAATAACATATAATACAGATTTTTTATTTTTATTTTTTTACATTTTTTCTCTCAGTGGGATGAAAATGTCACCTTTTTGTTTTTCCACAGCTGTGACACTTCTTCAGTTTTGCTCCGACACGTTACTTTCATTTAATTTGAAATTCCATTTTTGCGTGAAGTGACACTTCCTCCATCATCCTTCCTATTCATTTGAGATCTGATTTTTTTTGTTTTTGTTTTTTTGCTTAAATTATGGATTTTTAAAAATTTAATTCAATATCATATTCTCTTAATTCAAAATTTTTTTTCTCCATAATGCAGGATATTTTTTTTTAAATATATTTTTTTGTGCTTATTTCCAGATTAATTTTTCTTTTGCTCAGGTTTCTTTTTTACATTGTTAATTAAAGATTTGTTTTTTAATTCAACATTTATTTATTTTTGCTTGATTAAAGTTTTTCCCTCTTATTTTTTTTGGTTCATTCAGAATTTTTTTAATTTATTGTAATTTTTTTTCATTCAAGATATTTTCTTAATCAACATTTAATTTGCTTAATCTAAGGTTTGTGATGTAATTGAGTGTTTTTTTGTTGCTTAAATTTAATAAAATTTTTTTATTTAATTAACATTTTTTTAAATTATTTTTTCTGCTTTATTTATTTTTGCTGAAATCAATCGATCTTTTTTGCTTAATCATACATTTATTTTGCTTCATTAAAATGTTTTAAATACAATTCTTAATTCAACAGTTTTTGCTTAATTAAAGAATTTATTTGTTTTTTGCTTGATTCAAATTTTTTTCTTCGGGTCACCTCTATATAATTTCGTAACGTAATTTTTTTTTCTTAATTCAATTTTTTTTTACTTATTGCTACCTTTTCGTTTTTCCACAGCTGCGATATTTCTTCATTTCTGCTCTGACGTGATACTTTCATTTGAAATTCCACTTTAGTATGAAGTAACACTTCCTTCCTACATCTAACACTTCTGCTTTTATCTTCTTCTCCACTCCTCCATGACTCTCTCTCTCTTTGTCTCTCTCTCTCTCTTTCTCTCTCTCTCTCTCTCTCTCTCTCTTTCTCTCTCTCTCTCTCTTTCTCTCTCTCTCTCTCTCTCTCTCTCTCTCTCTCTCTCTCTCTCTCTCTCTATGTCTCTCCAGTGGTTCTTGTGTTTTTAGGTGAGAACACCACCACCAGCAGAACCACTCATTTGATCCATAATAAATGTGTATATACTGCATACGCTGAAATAAAATAAATAAAAGTGCAGAGTTTGCTGCAGAGTGGAGGAAGATGACCGCTGTGAATATGCTGCCCACAGCTTTTCAAAACTTTTCTCTTTTTTACCACAAACACTGAAGGTGTGTTCAGGGACTGCAAGAAAATAACAAAAACAGCATATGAAGATACAGGAATCTGAAGAGCGTTAGGATTCCAAACACACACACATTGACGTTTGTTGTGGTTTTCTACATCAGTTCAGTCAAACCCAAAACCACCGATTTGACAAATTAGCTCCGTTAGTGCTAACGTACGAACAACTGGGACAGAAAATGTGTCTGAAACATCATCCCTGTGAACACGACAAGTAAAAATGATGATGTACACTGTAAAAAAAATCTAACTCTGACCAAGTGTAAACCACTAATGGAAGGTTGTAGAAGATGAGAGTGTTTCCATGGTAACTATGGAGCCTCTGAACGTCCAATATAGCTTATATCTGATAAGCATGAAAAGATGATTAAACTGTATTTTACACCAATTATCTACATGTGTAGATTGTATTAATGGAATAACAGGTATTTACACTGTAAAAATATGAATCTGACCAAGTGTGTTTGTCTCATTTCTAGTCCAAATATCTGATCAGACTTAAAATCAGACAGAATCACCTAAAGAAGAACTTTTCAGTCAGATATAAGAACTAATTTATAGACAATAGATCTGGAAAATATGATTTAAAACATCTGAACAAGATCAGATTCATTGGTTCCACTGGCAGATTTTTTTGGCCGCCATAGGTCAGTTGGTAGAGCGGGTTGTCCAGTAACTGAAGGGCTGGTGGTTTGAATCCAGCTCCGTCCTTGGGCAAGACACTTCACCCTCCTTACCTCCAGTGTCACTCACACTGATGTATGAATGATTGGTAGTAGTTAGAGGGGCTGTAGGCGCAAAATCTGCCCCAGGACAACTGTGACTATGTATGTGGTTTACCACCACCAGAGGGTCCATGTGAGAGTGAATGAATAATGAATAATGGGTCACTAATGTGAAGCACTTTGAGTGGCCATAAAAATGCACTAATCCATTATTTTATTATTATTTTTCTAATTTAAAAAATTTATTTATTTATGTTTCTTAATTTAAGAATTGTAGTTGTTTTTTTAATTTGACATTTTTATTCCTTTTTTGTTTCATTCAAATACAGATCCCCCCCACCCCACCCCCCCTCTGTCAAATGACAACAAATGTCAGAAACTAAAAATCTCACGAAGATAAAAACGGTGCGGGATAAAAACCAGGATAAGAACCTAAAACAAAAGAAAAAAAAATACAAATTTAAAAAAGAGTAGTCACAATAATGAATGAATCAATAAATATACAATAAAAATAACTATATTTAGTCTGTAATCCTGTTCAAATCCAACCTGTCTGTAATATTTAAGTAAAAAAAAAAAAAACACTTCAAAGGACCAACTCTATTTCTGCAAACACTGAGGTCCTGTGGTCAATCCATCACTGGAGCGATTTGCCAAAGTTTGTGTTTATTCATCCCATTGTGTCATGGAGGACAGTGGAGGCAGTAGCGGTGGTGATAAATGAAAGTGTTTTAAGTGGAAGTGGCTGAATATTCACTGAATAAATAAAGTGGAATCCATCAGAAAAGTAACATGTCCAAAGTGAAGACGAGGAAAAACAAGCAGAGAACAGACGATGGAGGAGCTTTTTATCTGTTAGAGGTGAATCTGCCCTTGACATTAGAACAGATGAAACATCTATACATTCATAGAAGAAACTGTCTTTATTCATCCTGTGTGACTGTGGCAGTAGAGGTGATACCCAATATGAGTATAGGTCTGAACCAGGTTAAACATAGTCATAACAGTGACAGAGTGAGTAACTGGTGTATGTCAGTACCTCAACTGGTGACATGAGATGTGGTGCTAGCTTAATAATAATAATAATAATAATAATAATAATAATAATAATAATAATAATAATAATAATAATAATAATAATAATAATAATAATAATAATAATAATAATAATAATAATAATAATAATAATAATAATAATAATAGGTTAAGAAGTTGTAGCACATGTGGTCTGTGTGGGAAAAATAAGAAAAATAAATAAATAAATAAAAAGTAAATGAATAATTGATGAAATAAATTTAAAAAAAATACAGATGAATAAAAAATAATAAATAAACGATGAACAAAATAAATGATTTATTGGTATTAAATACAATAAATAAATGTTTAAAAAGTAAATTGAAAAAAATGTAAATATATACAAATAAATAAAAAGAAAAAAAAAAATAATTGCAGGGCCTGCGATGTCGATGCTCTAAAGAAAAACACCTGAAAAGATCTGTTTCATTTAATGTGTGTTAAAAAATTTAATCATATTAATCATGATGATGGATTAATCTCAGTTAATGTATTCATTTTAAATGCACGAGAAAATACCAGAATTTTCCCCAAAGCAGATGAAGTGTTCAATGATCGATGTGGATGTAAGATCATTTTGACTGCGTGAAAGAGGGGGAGGTGTTGCCTAAGGCTTTTACTTTATAAAGAATTAACTGGGTGGGGGCTGAGGGGGGGGGGGGGGGGGGGGGGGTGTGAGAAATCAGCCTCCAGATCATGTAAATAACAGAGCAGATCTGGACATTGTATTTGGATGGAAGCCTGAGCCGCTGGTTCGTCATTTAAACTCCAGTCTCCACATGGACCTGCGGTGCGTTCAAAGCTCTTTGTGTTTGTGTGGAGCGGCAGACGATGGATAGTTTCTGGGGGATTTTTTTGTTATCTGACTCTGACAGCACACTCAGGCTATCTTCTTCCCTGCTGTGGTGGAGTTAAATAACACTGCATTTCCCAGCTTCTCTCCATTACATCAAATACATATTCTACTGTGGAAAGTTTTGGCTTGGTTTAAAAATAGGCTCTTTAGACCTTTTTACACAGTTTGGAACAATGGACCTGTTTACATGAGTTTGTTTTTTGTTTGTTTGTTTTTACTTAATATTTGTTAGTACTGACTCACCTGGATCCTTTAAATCACTCACGAGTCATAAATCTGAGGTATCCATTGAACCGAATCCACCGAGTCCTAACTACACCATGTATAAATTATAAATTCTTTCACACAAATATATCGATAACACTTTATAATACCTACACACAATTGACTATGTATTAACCATTTATTACCCATTTATAAATGGGTTGTTCATTATGTATTAACCATTTGTTACCTATTTGTTAATGTCTTGTAAAAGTTCATACTAATGGAAATGTAAAATTAGATTATTTTTAACCAACAGGTGCAGTGTTTATAACTGTTTCTTTGTTTACCTGTAAAGCACATATACAAACACTGCACCTGTTGGTTAAAAATAATCTAATTTTACATTTCCATTAGTATGAACTTTTACAAGACATTAACAAATAGGTAACAAATGGTTAATACATAATGAACAACCCATTTATAAATGGGTAATAAATGGTTAATACATAGTTAATTGTGTGTGGGTATTATAAAGTGTTACCAATATATCTTATAGTCATTAAAACATACATTACTAGCATAGTCTAGCGCTGACAGTTTATTTGCACCACCCTTAAATGAGGAATATCCTACATCCTCCTGATAATTTGAATCCTCCTAGTGGACTCCATGTACTGTTCAGAACCCAAAACATCTGTGTAGCCGACTCTGTAACAGAGCAGGTTAGTAGCTGAGCCGAGCCGAGTTATGACTGAATCCGGCAGATAACTTCCTCTTCAGCCGAGACGAGTCAGTTTTAACGCTCCTTCTAACATAAAGGACAGGGGCGTCACAGCCATTTAAAATGTGGGGGTGTTCTAGGGTGTGGCACATGAGCAAAATATTCTGCATCTATCATCGGAAAATGAATGAACAATTATCCATTAATGGTTACAATTTTATATTAAAAAAGTAATATATGGCTGAAAATAATAACAAAAATGTGTTTTTCCTTAGTTAAGCATTTATTCAATTCATGCGTCAAAATGATTAGATAAAAAGTTAAAATTATGAATTAAAAAGTCAAAATTATGAGATAATTTTTTTTTTTTAAATTATGAAAAGTCAAAATTATGAATTAAAAAGTCAAAATTATGAATTAAAAAGTCAAAATTATTAGATAAAAAGTCAAAATTATTAGATAAGAAGTCAAAATTATGAGATAAAAGTAAAATGTTTTATATAAAAATTCAAAATTATGAGATAAAAAGGATTTTAAAAGTGAGACACTGATTTTACAGACACTGTTCCTCTTTTTTCTGACAAAAATGTTTTGTCCATGTCAGGGGAGACGACTAAAAATATGTTCCTCAGGGGGAACATCAGTGAAAAAAGTTCTAGAACCACTGTCTTAGGGTAAATGTCACAGAACAAGACATAGTTTATTTAACTTTAACTTAACAACAGTAACATTTCTCATTACTTACTGGTTGATGTCTGTTTACTAACACTACGAAGAAGAGCTGTTTACATTACCAGTGAACTGAGGTGCGCTTCATTTACATATGCAGTTGTGCCGCCCGGGCGGGTAAACAGTTTAAACCATAGATATTGTAACAGCCCCGAAATGTTATTGATGTTTGTTTGGTGTGATTGTGACGACAGTAACTGTTTATCCTGAAATAAAAAGTAGGTGAGACCAACTCTGTCTGTTTCCTGGATCCAGTAACAATACAATATATAAACTCAGGAAAAAGTGGGGTATGAAATCATCTGGTTGGAGAAGTGGGGGTGTCACAACACCCCCATCCCCCACATGTGTGACACCCATGATAAAGGACATTATTATTATTTCTACCTCCGCCAAGGAGGTTATGTTTTTGCCAGAGTTTGTTTATCTGTTGGTCTGTTAATTAGCAAGATAACTGAAAAAGTTATGCATGAAATGTACAAAGTCATTAGTAATAAGCAGATGGAGACTAGATCACTTTGAACTGTAATCTCCATTTACTGCAATGTACAATTTCAAAGTGATCCAGAATCCAGGATCTCTTCCGGATCACCACCAAAATGTAATAATTTGTTCCTTGTGACATTCCCAACACACCCTGAAAATGTCATCAAAATCCATCCTTACCCCCCCCACACCCACCCACTGGATCACCACCAATATCTAATCATTTCCAGATCTCCTCATTACCAACCTACCCTGAAAATGTCAACATCCGTCCATAACTTTTTGAGTTATCTGTTAATTAACAGACAGATAAACTCTGGCAAAAACATAACCTCCTTGGTGGACCTGTCTTCATTCCAACAGTTGCCTTTATTATTATTATTATTATTATTATCTTTATTTAAGGAACAAATGAGTGGGTTAGAGTCAGACTATGTACTGGCATTTTAAATGCTAATTTCTGAAGCCATTACATAGACCTTTGTATATAGTTATTTATTTACTTATTTCAGTTTACTTATTTAACCTTACTCTTAGTTTCACTTTCATGTTGCTTGTTTACTTAAAGTGGAGTCTTATATTTAATTCTTATTATTTTTGCACATTTTGCTCTTTTTTTTATTCCATTTTCTTTTTTGCTGTTATGCCTACGTTTATCTTTTGTATTATCCCTTTTTTGTGTTTAATAAATATTCCCTTGACTTGAACCTTAGATTTATTTGAAAGTGATTCATTCTCATCACAAGATTCCAGATCTATCTATCTATCTATCTATCTATCTATCTATCTATCTATCTATCTATCTATCTATCTATCTATCTATCTATCTATCTATCTATCTATCTATCTATCTATCTATCTATCTATCTATCTATCTATCTATCTATCTATCTATCTATCTATCTATCTATCTATCTATCTATCTATCTATCTATCTATCTATCTATCTATCTATCTATCTATCTATCTATCTATCTATCTATCTATCTATCCAGTAGAGCAGGTTGCCCAATGACCGAGAGGTTGGCGGTTTGCGTCCCGGCTCAGGCTGTCCACAGGTCAAAGTGTCCTTGAGCAAAGACACTGAACCCTCACATAGTCTCCCAGTAGGACTGACAGAACCTTAGAAACCTACTGGTGTATGAGTGAGTGTGAATGGGTGAATGTGAGGCTAATGTAAAGCGCTTTGAGCAGCATGAAGGTGGAAAAGAACTATATAAGTGCAGAACATTTATCATTTCTATTTAAAACCTGTTCAAACCATTCAGTTTCGTCCCAGCTGTCGATTTAAAAATACTGACTCGCAGACCCGGATTATTTTAGTGACTGACTCGAGAGAGCCGTATCCTAAAAAGCATCCGAGTTTTAAAGCTCTGCCGATGTTTTTTTTTTTTTTTTTTAAACATAGGCTTATTTTGAAATGTTTATTATTTTACTGTAGAACCTGAAAGAAAATGAGTTTGAGAGTCCTGGTTTGTAAATAAGTAGTTTGTCACAGACTTGTGTGGTTGTGAATCGTCAGCCGTACGCTCTGTAATACTCCTTCCTATTGGGCTTTTATAGGATTGTTAATAAATGCCCACAACTTTGACAATTACTTCAATGTGTTTCCTCCCTGTAATTCTCTCAAGAGCAAAAACAAAATCATCCATGGTGGTGCTTTGCATTTCAAGGAACTCATTTCTCCCTCCAACCTACTGGCATTTTCATCCACGCTGTGATGGACGACAACGTTATGAGTGAGCGACCGCAATTCAAAAACATTTCAGATAGAAGCCCAAAGCTGAAAGCACGGAAAGGCCAAAGCCTGATTGTTATTCCAGTATTTATCATGTGGATGTATTGGCCTCTTTACGGAGCATTTCTAATGAATCAGTGCTTTAATTAACTCTGTTATTTGATGTCGTCAACACAGTCAGAACATTGACTCATTGCTTAGAAGGAAGTGTTAGCCTTAAGCTGTTAGCATGAGGCGTCGATCAGCGCTAACAGTAGGTTTATCTGGAGGTGGAAAGTAACTAAGTAAAAGTACTTCATTATTGTTTTTTAGGTATCTGTACTTTACTTGAATATATATATTTTTTTTTTTTTTGCCAACGTTTTACTTTTACTCCCTACATTTTTGTATAAATATCTGTACTGTATACTCTTTACTCTTTACATTCATTACATTATTTACATACTCATTACTTTTAGAAACTAAACAGATTTGACAGTACAAAAAATAAATCACTTCAGAGAGAAAATCAGCGGAGGAAAGAAACTGTGACTTTATATATTACAATTATGTGACTATTATCTCATAATTTTTAATTTTTATCCCATAATTTTGATTATTTATCTCATAATTTTGACTTTTTAATCTCTCATTTTGATTTTTTATCTCACAATTTTTAATGTTTAATTCTTAAAATTATGCATTTTAATCTTATATTGATTTATGTTTTTAAATCTCATGACTTTTTATCTAAGTTGTAACCTTTCTTCCCCCCATTTTTCCTGAATTTCCTGCCCATATCCACAAAGCGGAGTAACTGTGACTGGATCAAACACATTATCTACACAGTAACTTACTTTCAAAGGCTTTAATAACCATAATACCATAATAACCCCAGTCCCAGACACCTAACCCCCCCCCCCCCCCCCAATCTACCCACCAACCCCATCTTTCAATTCAATATGAACAACAATAAGTATCTGTATCAGTAGATAAAAAAATAATACTAAAGAAGATAAAAATATATATATATACACATGATATGGCCTAAATTGATTTATGATTGTTTACCAATTTTTTACCCCAACTTTTTTAAAGAAAACGATGACAGAAAAATCTCAAAGCACATTTTGGTTTCATTATATCAAAACTTTAACAAAAGTAATGACTATTTACCTCCTGTTATTATAGTGTTAACACATATAGTAAACATATATAGTTTTCTGCAGGTGCATAAACTGTCTTTTCCACAGTTTATATGAAATGTCAATCAAAACTAAATTATCTTTCTCCCCTCCCCCTAACTAAGTTCCTAGAAATACTCTGTGGGGAAGCGCCTCATGTAAACACTATATCTGAGCAGGAGTTGACATGTGACCAATCTGAGTAATGACAGCATTTATAATCTGCTGCAGATACAGGACAGATAAACGTATAATGTACCACTTACTGTAGAAAGAAAGGGGAAGGGCGGGGGGGGGCTCCAGAAAAGAAAATTACCATCTTTCATGGTCGACACATGACACGGGTATCGTTGATTCCATTGTCTATGGATGAAAGCAGTCATGGAAATCTTCAAGCTCCACTCTTTTTTTTTGTTTTTAATCAGAGGTTGCCCCAAATCTGATCAGATAAACAGGAATCATCATCTCTGCTGATGCTGTGATAGGCCAGTAGCTCGGATAATGAGGCTGTCTGCTTCACATGGAGCTGCTGAACGCTCTACAGCAGATGGAAAATATTTGAAAAGCTCCGAACATCACAACATTCTGCTCATGTTGAAGCTGCACACACGTCCTCTCTCTGACACACTTAAGATGATCATGCTACCATCTGCAGATTTCTGACATTGACTCATACCATATATATGTATATAAATATATATGTGTGTGTGTGTGTGTGTGTGTGTGTGTAGATTCCACTTTACAGGTTCTTTCTAGTAGAATATTGACAAATCCATTGTATGACATGTATACAACAAAGTAATTTGTTTTTCTGATTCATCACTTCAAAGGGATTCATCACATCATCTGAACCCACTTTATCCTCACTAGGGTCATGAGGGTCACTAAAGGGGCCTAATCCAGCTCCAATGGGTGAGGGCGGAGTACACCCTGTGTGAGTCTCCAGTTCATCTCAGGGCTGAACATATATAGACAAACAATCACTCTGACATTCACACCTATGGATAATTTAGATTAACTAATTAACCTATTAGTGCATGTGTTTGGATGGTGGGAGGAAACTGGAGAAAACCCACGCAGACACGGGTTGGAAGGGTTGATCTGCATTATATTACATTAACCATGAATGGTTAATGTAATGTTTTTGTTGTTAATGGTAAATATTCTGCACTTCTATAGTTCTTTTCCACCTTCATGGTGCTCAAAGCACTTTACATTAGCTTCACATTCACCCATTCACACACACACACTCATACACTAGTAGGTTTCTAAGGTCTAAGGTCAGTCCTACTGGGGGCCTAAGTCAGGGTTCAGTGTCTTGCCCAAGGACACTTCGACATGTGGACACCCAGAGCTGGGACGCGAACCACTTTGGGCGACCCACTCTACCAACTGAGCCACAGCCGCCAGCCTTTACTTGTGCAGCAGTTAGCTGTGGGTTGGCCTGACGACGGGGTCCGTGGTGGACTTTGAGTAGAGGATGGAGGTGGCCTCACTGGGTCTGTTGGGGCCAGTGCCACAGAAACTGTAGTTTAATGAACATTCTGTTTTCTCCGTTTATTTTATTTTTTTTAAATCAGCTATGGATTGTGACAGTTTTTTTTTTTTTAATTGGCAGCAGTGAAGGTGTGTGGTGACTTTGATCTTAAAAACACAGATACAAGTTTTTTTTTTTTTACTACAGCTTTTAAACAAGTCAGAGCACAACAGTTACCCGGGTCATGGCCCCCTTGGCCCCCCCCGATTCTGCGGTGTATGCCTGTACTGCTGCAACAACTAAATTTCCCACCATGGGATTAATAAAGTAGAAAAAAAAAAAAAAAAAAAAAAACGCTCCAGGGTTCACCTGGACTAAACATGGGTGGTGTGAACACGACCTTAGATTTCTGGGAAACTCCAGTTTAGTCCTTAATCAAAGTCAGTTATTCAAACAATAATAACACAGTGTAAACACACTGACTGATTTTCATCGATCACAGGTTTGGTACAATGTGAAAAATTCCTGAAATTTAAGACGGAATGAGTGAGTTTGTGCTGAAACCTAAGTCAGTGACTGTTGGGTGAACATTGTGAGGATCCACGGCCGAGGGCAAAGAAAAGCCTGTTTGTGGTGAATCAGGTTTTTTTTTCCTTCTGCAGTACAGGATATGAAGCGCAGGAATGTTCTTATGACTCACACTTTATCTGCTTCACACACGTTGTATCTGCGCCGACGCCGCTGACCTTCAGTCCTGAAGATGGAAAAGCCAGACAATCATCCTGCGTATTTATGAAAAGAAAAAGACATTCATTTCTCAGTCAAACACTTATTTGTTTTTCTGGCAGACTACAGCCAGTATTCTCCTCCAGGGAAGTCAGTACGAAGCTGAGGATGTTTGTGCACGCTTCGTCTCCAGGGGTTCGTCCTATGAATAAAAAAAAAAAACACTCATGTTACTAATAAAACCACATCCAAACTTTTTGAGGGGTTTTTACCCTAAAGCCAAAAACTACATGTGCTTTTTTTTTTTTTTTTCCTCAGTTTTTACAATATTGCCCCCACCCCCCCACCCCCACTAGAGGTATTGCTATTGGTTTGGTTTCTTTATGTATGTGATTTTCTGCAACTTAATGCAAAAACTACGGGTCTAATTTACATAACAGTTACATTGAAAATACAATGTGGTTCAGAGTAGATCCCATTTAATTAGGGTGAATGTAGGTCAAAGGTCACATTCACTAAAAATGTGGTTTTGCAATGATGAGAGACAGGGCACATCAGGACTTTCCTTTTCATTCCTCTACATTCAGTTTTTCATATAATGGGTGCATATAACATTTTTGGCCACTTAAAGCACTTTACATTATTGATCCATTATTCATTCACTCTCACATGCTCGCTCTGGTAGTGCTAAACTACATATGTATTCACAGTTATCCTGGGGCAGACCTATGACCTCCACCGAACATTCATACTCATTCATACACCAGTGTGAGTGGAGGGTGAAGAGTGTTTGCCCAAAAACACAACACACTGATTAGGACAGAGTGGGATTTGAACCACCAACCCTTTGATTAATGGACAACCTGCTCTACTAACTGAGACATTTCTATAAATGTAATAAATTACAAATATGAATATAAATGTAAGGAGTATAAAGTACATATATATATATAAATGTAAGGAGTATAAAGTACATATATATATAAATGTAAGGAGTATAAAGTACATATATTTATATAAATGTAAGGAGTATAAAGTACAGATATTTATATAAATGTAAGGAGTATAAAGTACATATATTTATATAAATGTAAGGAGTATAAAGTACAAATATTTATGAACAAATATATGGAGGAAAAAAGGTTAAAAGTTGCATTAAAAATAAATAAGTACAGGTACCTAAAAGTCTACTTATGTATAGTAATGATGTACTTATACTTAGTTACTTCCAACTCTAAATAAAGTAAACAATAAAACAAAGTGAACAACAACAACAACAGTCAAAGAAAAAACACAAAAAAACATGAAACAAAGAAACTAAAAGGATCCAGAATGTGAATGTAACATCAGTATTCAGAGCTTCTGTCTTTATTCTGGCTCCAACAACATCTGTTTAAACCAGAGGATGTTTTGGCCGTGTATGTGTTAGATATATAATATATTATTATATTATTACCTGCATTTTGCATTTTTCATTGAAAATCTCTTTATTTATTCACTGACCGTGTTGGAATCAATTCAGATGTTTTATAAAAAGCAGAGAAAACAGCACTTTATCACCAAAATATATCATTAACTGGACATAAAAAACAAGCTTGTGCAACCACTGTCATTTGTTAAATTATACGGTGTTTCCACCTTCACTTCAGAGACAATATGTGTAGAAAAAACACACATCTGACACCGCTGAAAAGCTGCCAAACGGCAATTTACCTGAATTATTTCAAAGCGCTTCGTAGTTATTAACCAACCTCTGTGACAGAGCAGTGAGTGCTATTGTTTCTGATTTGTTTGTTTGTTTGTTTGTTTACACTCTAGCAGAAAAAAAATATTGGTTAAAGTCAGATTTTAGGAAAAGTAGGTCAAAGTAAAAATAATTAAAAAAAAAATAAAACCAGATGGATAGACAGACAGACATTTTTTCTTCCCACATTTTATTTATAAATGGCAAAATTTCAAACGTCTGTTTTAATGTGGGTTTGTCCACAGTTTCCATGGCGACCCCATATCAGAATCAGGATCCCAGATCTCAATATCTCATATTATTTATATTTTATTACTATCACACAATATTTATCTTTAATGTCATTTGCATGACTTCAATTCTGTTTTAAAAATATCTTAGATTGCAATAGTTTTATTTTTCATGTAAATAACTGAACCTTTTATACAGATACTTGTTTCTGCTTTACTAATATTTTTTGTTGTTTTACTGACATTTATTATTGGTTTACTAATATTTATTATTTTTGCAAATATTTGTTGTTTTACTGGTATTTCTTATAGTTTTATGAATGTATGTTGATGTTTTACAAATATGTGTCGGTGTTTAATTGATATTTATACTAATGTTTAATTGTTTTAGGAATACGAGTTGCTTTACAAATATTTGTTGTTTTACTGATATTTATTATTGTTTTATGAACGTATGTTTATGTTTTACTCATATGTTTTGGTGCTTTACTGTTATTTATTAATATTTTTAACTAATATTTAGTATTGTTTTACTAATATTTATTGTTTTAGGAATACTAGTTGTTTGTTGGTGTTTTACTGATATTTATTGTTGTTTTATTCATTATTTTACAAATATTTGTTATTTTACTGGTATTTATTATTGTTTAATGAATATATGTTGATGATTTTACTCATATTTGTTGGTGTTTTACTTATATTTGTTAATGTTTTATTAATATTTCTTGATATTTTATTAATATTCATTGTCCATTTGTAAATTCCTGCGTTGAACCTCAGCACAATATAAGGCTCCCACATGTGACCCTTATATGCAGTTCAAATGTAACCCTTCTGGTCCCCACATGGTCATGCTGGCTGAGTACGAGGCCTTTAAACCACTTTACAGACATTTTTACAAACAGTTATTAATAAGCATGAAACAGACACAAAATAAACAAAGCCAAACACGTGGCGTTAATGAATTTACACTAATGCAACGAAGCTCAACTTGACGTGGAACGTGTTAAGCATTTTCACTTTGAATAGTTTGAAGTAATTCTAAGTGTGTGTAAACAAATGGCTGCCCCCACATGTGTGTGACTCCTGCTGTGTTTGTGTTTGTAATCAGGTGGGGACATGTGTGGCAGCAGACGCTAACCCCGCAGTCACCATCACCTGGAAGAAGAACGGGAAGGACTTGACACCCGACGGGAAAGGTAACGTATCGTGTGGCGTTCACTGACATACCCAGAACCTGTCAGACAGTCATCACTGCGGGTCCCCTGGAGGTTTCGAGGGTGGGCGGGGGGTGTTTTCTACCCAAGACAAGAGAAGGGGAAAGAAGATGCGTCACCGTGTATCACATTTACACGAGACAATAGACGTTAGAAAATCTATCACTGGCTACGTTTGTCACCGTGGGGTTTAACCTTTAACCTGACTAATGTCCTGGGACAGAGACATTATTTGAATAACACCTATATACACATGAATTAACTAGCACCTATATATACAATATTTTAATAACATATATATATGGTCTTATCTGAAGGTGCTGTTTCATACAGTGTGA
The DNA here is from genome assembly GCA_020466265.1 of Siphamia tubifer. Classification (NCBI taxonomy): domain Eukaryota; kingdom Metazoa; phylum Chordata; class Actinopteri; order Kurtiformes; family Apogonidae; genus Siphamia; species Siphamia tubifer. The sequence continues at coordinate 34,966,892 of CM035796.1, forward strand.
GGATTTAGCTAAAGACACTACCACAAGAAGGTTTGATGTGTGGGTGTGGTTGTATATGTCAGTGTGAATGAAGGAATGAATTAAAGTTTAATTTATTTTTTTTTATTTTTATTTTTTTTGGTCAGTGGCACTTGTATCATTGATCCTAAAGGGTGTCACATACTGTATGTAGTTATTGTCTTAAAATGAATAACACCTATATACACAAAACCTATATAATAATAATAATAATAATAATAATAATAATAATAATAATAATAATAATAATAATAATAATAATAATAATAATAATAATAATACATTTTATTTAAGGGCGCCTTTCTGACACTCAAGGTCACCGTACACATCACTTTAAAAACAACATAAAACATTTCAAACACACAAACAAATGAAACAAAAAAGTAAGAATAAGAATAAATAAGGAAAAGCAATAGAGACAGAGACATGGACGTTATGGTGGATAGGCAGTTGTGAACAGATGCGTTTTGAGTCTTGATTTAAAATGGGAGGTAATGATGTTCCAGAGTCGGGGAGCAGAGCGGCTGAATGCTCTGCTCCCCATGGGGAGGGCGGAGGGGACAGACAGGTGTATGGCAGAAGAGGATCTGAGGGTGCGGGAAGGAGTTGTAACATGGAGGAGATCAGACAAATATGAAGGTTGTGGATGGCCTTGAATGTAAGGAGGAGAACTTTGAACTGGATGCAGAACTGAACCGGGAGCCAGTGGAGCTGCTGGAGAACAGGTGTGATGTGGTGGATGGAGGGGGTACGGGATATGATGCGGGCAGCTGAATTCTGGACCAGTTGGAGTTTATGGAGGGTTTTTTGAGGGAGGCCGAAGAGGAGAGAGTTACAATAATCCAGATGGGAAGTGGCGAGACTGTGAACAAGGATGGTGGCCGTGTGGGGGGTAAGGGAAGGGCGGAGGCAATTGATGTTGCGTAGCTGGAAGTAGGAAGTCTGTGTAATGTTATTGATGTGGGGCTGAAAAGATAGTGTCCTGTCCAAGATGACACCCAGGCTCTTGACTTCATATATACATAGTTTAATAATATATATATATATATATATATATATACACACACAGTATATATACACTGGATGTGATTTGTTCTTTGTTTTTTTTTCAGAATTCATTAAAAAATATAAATATATACCCTAATGGGCCGAAGTAATTTATAAATGATGGTACCACAAAAGTAAGATCAATGGTCAACTTTGTAATGTGAGCATAGAACATTTATTTTTGGCTTTAATACAGAAGGTCATTCATTTTTTTAATGAATTTCCTTAATAAGTCCCTTAATAACCATCTAAGTTAAATAAACAGTCAAAGTGAGTATTTTAGTCGTAACTCCAGGGTGTTACACTCTTTACAAAGTGTCTATCCTTTTATCTGTTTTCCAAACAGTTGAAAAACAGCTGGAGTTTTAATTTGCAGAGGGATTTTTCAGGTGTTTTATGTAAAATGCTAAGAGGTTAATTACATCTCTGCATGCTGAGGTGATTTCAGCCAATCACAGCCTCCGACAGAAGCAGTCAGAGCAGCAGCAGCAGAAACATTAAAAAAATGTTTGACTCTATAACCAGGAACTGTGAGGATAAAGAGCTGCACTGTTCCACACTGCAGCCACACTACAGATGAATAATCCAGTTCAAGGCTTTATCTTCAACAGACAACACCTACGTGATGAACAGTAACGTTAGCGTTAGCCATTAACTGCACAGGTTTACTAAGAAAACATTTACAGGCACAACAAGCCCCGCCCCTCACAACCATTTCAGCTCTTAATGGACATCTGCCTCTGAAAACGATTATGGGTTTGACCTTTCAAACTCGCTCAAGGTCAAAGGTCATCATGCGATTTTTCAAAAATGTGTCAGTTTTGTGGAAAATAATTCAGACTTTCCATTTTAATCACAATATCATCCATTCAGTTTTGTCTAGTTACACCTTCCTTGCTCAGATATTTATTATGGTGGTGGAAATTAACTGTTAATGTAAATAAATCCATCATCATGATTAATCTGATTATAAATATTAACACATTTAACCCATTATCAATAACAGAAGTACAGAATAAATGACTGTGGGTGTTTTTTGTATTTATTACGCCCGAGCACTGACGCACAATGTCAGCGAGGGCCTATTAAAACAGAAGGATTCCATTATTATTTTTCTGTTGGTCTTTAACACAAATTTTTGCCTTTTCAACATTTTAAAAAAGTTTATTTTATTTGATGCCAGCAAAAAAATGTGATGAACTGAAGTTGCCAAAAAAAAAAAAAAAGTCTCGCAAAACGGCTTGGTCACGCCCTCTAAAAAATTGGAATACATTGCGCAGATGGGAGATGTCATCAAAAATTTTCACCATGCAAACATGAAACTTGGTACGCACATAGCCCATGGTAGCACAAGTAAAAAAATTACGTTATGGCTCCACCCTAAGCCCAACAGGAAGTCAGCCATTTTGGATGGCTCTAAAATACCATCCCTCATACTTTCATTAGGATCTCCTGCAGTTTACATCCAATTTACACCAAACTGGGTGAACAACGCCTACACATGTGTGATCACAAGTTATCAGGAAACATTTTGATTACATATTGGGCGTGGCTGTGATGATCTCACAACCATTTTCAGATATATAAATGTGTATGTATCTTGCACATACAGTGTCATATTGAGTTGGATCCAATGTAACATTTGTGTAGAACAACAAACTCAACATGATGATATAGGACTCATATCAATTGATCACAAAATGGCTCTGGCGCCCCCTACAGTCTTTGAATGGCAGAGAAAATGCATTTTGATGTTGTCCAAAGTAATTTGACACAAACATCCCTCGTCCCAAACTGGATCAGAAAGCCAATGAGGACACATCACTAATTTTAATCATGTTGCCATGTAATGCCAAAACCATGTCATAGAAAAGAATGGCCTTTTAGCAGAATACCTCTGAATGGGAATGAAAATATTTTTTTCGACATAGTCAAATCAAATTGAGCACACATATGCCTCACGCCAAACTGAACCAAAAACATAATGAAAACACACCCCTTTTTACAACCCTGTTACCATGACAACACAAATTTAGTCATAATCCCAGCCTTTATCTTTTCATCATCTCCTAGAGTTTACACCAAAGTGGGTGAACATCACCTACACTTATGTGGGAATAAAGGTTATCAGTTAAATTTTTTATCAAATAATAGACGTGGCTGTGACGAGTTCGTAATGAAGCGGTCATTTTCATCTGTATAGGAGTGTGTGCGTCTCACAGAATGTTGGATCAAGTGCATGTTACGATGTCCTGTCACTGTCAGGTGGTCTTGGCTGTCGCATGGCGAGGCGGTTGTAAAAGGGAGGCGAGGGGTCTATAACACCATTTGTGGTTTTACTAGTTGTTTTAATATTACTTTTTATCACGCACTGACTTTGTGACTTTTTTATTTAATTCAGTTTGTTACAACTCTGGCTCACAAGTAGCAACAAAAATAGCAGAATAACAATATTTATTAAATGCAATGGTGTTATGAGTGGATCTGTAGATTAATCAAACTAAAATAAAATGAGTCAGCATGGAGGCCAGGACAGGAATGGAACAAAGGTCATCCAGAGAGCAAAGGGCACAGGTGAATCTGCTTTGGATAATCACCCACCCTCCTGTAACCACAAAGAAACAAAGAGCAGTCCCACTCTCAACCTAAGGCCAACCCCTTAACCGTCGCACGTTGTATGTGTTGAACATTACAGTAGCTGCAAATAGCTATATAGCTATAATAGTAGCTCCATTTCCTTTGGAAATTTGCAAAATGTAATTATCGCTATAAAAAACTGGTAATGAAAACACCTGAATAAAAAAAAAACCCACTTAACATCGCTAAAATTAGGTGGTTTTTCAGACATTTCGATATTGTAATATATGGCAAAAGCGGAATGGAAACACTTTTTCAGCAATTATATGTCACAGGATGTGACGTACATGGTCACATGATCACTTCTCTTGGAGTGAAAATGGCGGTCACAGTCACTGGAACCATAACAACCATTAGCTCGGGCCCGGATCTAGGCATAGGCAAGGGGGGGCAATGCCCCCCTAAATTTTGCGCCTGCCCCCCCAAACGCGATGCCGCACTTGCCCCTATCAAACCTACCAAACGCGATGACAAGGAAAAAATCCCACATGTTTACATACAGCAGCCAAAGATATTCGCGCTGTTCTCTCCTGAATCTCTTCTGATTGGTAGATGCAAAGGGAGGGCGTGGCCTCTCTCTGACTCCCTTGGCTTCAGTTCCGTCACTTTCTCACACCAGTTTGACCTGACCGTCATAGAGACAGTCACACTGTACTCATTCACCGCAGCGATTTGGCTTTTCTTCTTCCACTTATCTCTCCTCTACCGATCACGATGCGCAGATTTCTGGTTGCTAAAGCTAAAGCTAACACTAGTACTTGTGACAATGCTACGGTATTAGCAACAGAAGCTCCGACTCAGAGTTTCATCTGCCGTGAGAGTCCTTCTGTTCCCGCCGCTCAGCCCGCTCCTCCTGCAGCAGTAGTGACACATTCACTACTTTGTCTCGTGTCCTTACCCCCTTACGCCGCACTATGCTACACAAGAGAAAAAGAGATTTAGTTATTTTGGCTCATGAGAAGGCTATATCAAAAGGCCTAAACATGGATACATTTGTTAGGGTGTTTGCACAGAAAAACAGACGGCTGATCCTAAAGTGATAGAAATAAGCTCTGAACAACAACACAAACAGACTGTAACTAAAGAAAATGACAAAGAAATACATGAAAGGATAAAAAGTAAAAACAATTAGACAAAAATAACAATAAGAAAAATCCTAAAAGTTGCTATAGGGTATATGAAAATGACATAAAAGACAAAAAAAAAATACACAGACATTTAAAAGATATGTTATAAATAAATGATAAAGCAATGCATAAAAGGATACAAAAAACAAAAAATGAAAAGAAAAAATACAAAAACTAAAAAATACAACCAAAAAAATTCCTAAAAAGTTGCTATAAGCTGTGAAAACAACAAAAAAGACAAAAAATATACAGAACATGTTGAAATAAAATATGTTCTGTCAATAAATGAATGACAAAGGAATACACAAAATAGGATAAAAAGAAAAAAATACAAAAATACAAAAACACACACAAAAAAACCAAACCAAACCAAACAAAAAACTAAACAAAATTAAAAAAAAGAGTAATGCAGCCACAAAAGGGACACAAGCCAGTGTCTTATTTGTGCCAGTCTCAAGCCCGGATAAATACAGAGGGTAGTGCCAGGCATGGCATCCAAATCCAATATAAAACCTATAATACAAATCAAATTGATATAGATATCGATTGATTAACTGATGACGGCATAGTTAGCATTGTTTTATGTGCTTTTAAGAGTTTGGGTAGGATTTGACACCCCCCAGTTCATGCCCCTCCTGCCAAACCACATGCCCCTCCAAGTGGGCAGAGCTAGATCCGGCCCTGCATTAGCTGCTTATAATTTGTTGTTGTTAAGTGCTGAGTATATTTACACTTAATATTGCGACCTGACAATGTAGGGACCACATGTGTACAGACCCTTATAATGTGAGACAGGTTGTTTGTTTTACATGTTAGTGCATTTAAAGAGTTCACCAGTGACATTTACTGACAAGAGAATTAGCTGTTTCAATCATGCTAATGCTGTTACATGCTAATTCGCAGTTGTCACTTAAACACATCTAAAGCATATTTACATTTAATATTTCGGTCTGACAATGTAGGGACCACATGTACAGACCCCTATAAGGTTAACCATCTGGTTTGTTTGACATGTTGATGCCTTTAAAGAGTTCGCCAGAGACTTTTACTGACAAGAGAATCCGAAGCTCTGAAGGTGACAGCAGTGAAATCTCGTGAGATAATATTTCACTTGAGTTACGACACTCCTTCCTTGGAACAACCGTCAAAGCTTTGTCGAAATTTTAGGAATATCGCTATTGTTTTGAGAAAAACTGTAATGGAAACACAGTTAATGACAAAAAGTCTATTTGACTTTTTTTTTTTAGATTAAAAAGTATTAAAAAAATATTTAATTGTCATTCACAATAACCGTATGGATTAATGTGATTAAAAATATGAATCATTTGACAGCACTGATATTGATGTTTTCCTGGACAAATCAGTGTCAGTTTTGCCCAAATCCATGCAGCACAAACTCACCAGTCCATTCTGTCTGTAAAAATGTTCAGTATTACTTGTATCACCTCTGGACACGGTTCCAAACTACCCAACTCTAATCGTCTGCCAGCTCCTCTCCACATTCCCTCCAACACAGACCCCTCCCCTTCCCATTCCAGCAACAGAATTGTCTCCAAAAACAGAAGCGTTGCCACTGGAACTAGAATCTGAACACATTTACTCAAGTGTTTCACTTAATCACTCAATCTGAATTATTCCCACCTTATACCACTGTACATCCACTGTTCTTCAGTCAGACAGAAATATTTCATTTTTTAATCCAATACGAGTGTCACAAAGTTAAAACTTCTCTCTGTTCATTTTAAAAAATGTCATATTTAGACATTAGATGGTGTTTGATATCACTGGTCTACAAGTCAAATGTTTCCGGAATAAAAACTAATGAAATGTTCCCACATGTGTGTTAGTGATAAAGAAAACTCAAGTGTTAAATGATGGTTGGATCAAGTTTCCAAGATAAGTCTGGGGTCAAAATGTGACATTTTTAAAATTAACAATTGGTCTCAGACCTTTTTTTCCATTTTGATCATACAGGAAATGAAAATACAATTATTGAGTGATTTCAGGACGACTGCTTTCATTACCAAGGATATTTAAATATACCGCAGATATTTTTTTTTCCTTTTTTTTAATGTCGCAATAATCATGCCAGGAATGATTTATGAACTAATCCCTGTGCAAAAACATCTTCAAAAAAGTGTTGAACTGGACAGTTTGGTGTATGGAGGTGGTACAGAGACTGAGATGGTTCAACCACAGAAAGGTTAAAAAGTGACAGTTAAAGATTTACAAAGAATAATTTTAATATAAGATAAAACTTTTTTAATCTCCCAGGGGAGAAATTCAGGTGTCTGGCAGCAAAATGCAGTCAAACACAAATAAATAACAAACAGACAACAACAATACAAACAAACAATAACTCAAATGTATTATTATTATATATAAATAAATAAATAAATAATGGATTGGGTTTATATAGCACTTTTTTGACCACTCAAAGCGCTTCACATCAGTGTTCCATTATTCATTCACTCTCACATGCTCCCTCTGGTGGTGGTAAACTACATTTGTAGCCACAGTTGCCCTGGGGCAGACTGACATTTCTGACCACTACCAAACATTCATACACCAGTGTGAGTGGCACTAGAGGCGAGGAGGGTGAAGAGTCCTGCCCAAAGACACAACAGACGGACTAGAGCAGGATTCAAACCACCAACCCTTTGGTTACTGGATGACCCACTCTATCAACTGAGCCATGGCCGACCACAGGATTTTTTCCAGTGTTCATATGGTTCTGTGTGATTACTACAGTCTATTCAGGTGATGGCAGCAGGCGAACACCCTCCTACAGTATTCACTGGAGTCTGTTTTAAAACACACATCCTCTTCTACAAAACACCTCCTACACAGTCCACTGTCCTCCTCAACACAGACACACCTTCTAATCAGTTTGTCCAGACGATTACTGTCCTCATGGTCGTACTGTCACCCTGACAGACAAACCACAAGAACAGTGCACGACACAACACTGATGGAAAATGAACAACATACAGTAGCAGCACATATGGACTGACCTGAACTATCTGCTCTGAGCAGACCAGACAGACAGACACACAGACAGACACATAGACACACATATGGCAAGCCAAAGTGTTCACATAGCCGCGCGTTGTGTTTATCATATCACGCGTGCCAGAACGCGTTCTGGCACGCTATCACGCGTTACATACATAGACACACTAAAGTTGAACAAGTTAAATAAAGTAGGTTGATGAAGGAAAAGTCAAAATATTTAGCAAAAATTAAACATTGAGTGAATGCACTTCGTTTGTGAAGGTAAGATCAGTGCTCAGCTATTCTGGACTGGTTGTGTTGAACAGTGATTGGCTGGAAGCACTTCAAACTAATTAGCGGATAAAATCAGTGGGAGGAGATCATTACCATATAGCACGCGTTCCAGCACGCGTTCCATGACGCATGCGTAAACGCGTGCCATTGCGCGCGCCATTACGCGTGCTAGAACGCGTTACAGAGCGCGTTCTAGCACGCGTTACGGAACGCGTGCTAGAACGCGTGCCATTGCGCGTGCTAGACCGCGTTGCCGAACGCGTGGTGGCGTGTCAGAACGCGTGCTAGAACGCGTAATGTAACGCGTGATAGCGTGCCAGAACGCGTTCTGCCACGCGTGATATGATAAACACAACGCGCGGCTATGTGAACACTTTGGCTTGCCATACACACACAGACAGACACACACACAGACAGACTGACAGACAGACAGACACACATACAGACAGACTGACTGACGGACACACAGACAGATAGACACACACACACACACACACACACACACACACATACACGCACACACACACACACAGACAGACAGACACACAGACAGACAGACACACAGACAGATAGACAGACACACGGACACACACACATACACACACACACACACTGATTACAATAATCCTGTCCAACCAATGTTGGGTGAGATTAATTAGTTGGAAACGATGCTTCTTTCCAAAGTTAATGATCATCTCCTTGGCCTTTGAGGTGTTTAAAATAAAACCATTGTCTCTGCTCCACCACCACCACCCTTCACATATACAACCATGGCTGAGTCGTCAGAATATTTCTGGACATGACATGCTGCAGATCTATAAGTAACGTCAGCACAGTGTGAAGACAAAGGGTGAGAGTACAGTCCCCTGTGGTGCCCCAGTGTTGCTCATCACAGTCCCTGACACACAGGCCCCCAGACAGACATACTGTGACCTTCAGGTCAAGTAATTGTGGATCTAGCGAATAGAAAGAGGATCCACTCCCCTCCTCTCCAGCTTCACCCTCAGAAGCTGAGGCTGGATTGTGTCAAAGGTGTAAAGTAAAGTAATAAAACATCAACCTCACATAGCCGCTAGCACCAACAAGGAAGGAGAGTGACCGATGGACCATATACGAGACCACATCATCCACTCTCATACTGGCCTAATAGGCAAACTAAAGGGGGTCTAGTGCCCCCTGCACTTGAGGTTTGAGCAGCCACAGTAGCCTCTCAAAGGTCTTCATTAGAACTGATGTCAGGGCCACTGCTCTGTCGCCCTTCATCCCTGCAGGCGCTGCCATCTTAGGCACTGGGATAAGGACAGGGACACATCCAGTTTGAAGACTCTTGTTGAAGACGGTGTGAAGAGGCACAGCCAACATTCCCTCAGGAGCCGTAATGATATTGTGAATTCACCCACTGTGGAACTAATAAAGGATTATCTTATCTTATTGCATCAGGACCAGCAGATTTACATCCACAGTTTCTGTTGTATGTATTTATATACGAAACAATTCCTCAAAAGCAGAAGAAATGCTCAGGCCTTGAAAAAAATAAATAATAATAATAATAATAATAATAAGGCTGTTAGTGATAGAAAAAACTCAAGTCTTAAATGATGGTTAGAACAAGTTTCCAAGATAAGTCTGGGGTCAAAATGTGAAATTCTTAGAATGAACAACAGAATAGGTTTTAGTCCAAAGGAATATTGGTCTCAGATCTACCAGATCTACTTCCAAACACTGTCTGCACATTATGATCCATTGACTTTACAGGTTCTTTCTAGTGGAGTATTTACTAATCCATTGTATACATGTACATAAACAGCATATATGTGGAATAACACACCATCATATATATTAAAAACATGAACCAAGCAGCACTAAAGTCATTTGTTTCCTGACTCATCCAATTAAAGTATGTAAGATTTAACACATTTAATGCCTGAATAAGATATTGTCAAAAAAAAAAAAAAAAAAAGAAAAAAGTAGAGCAGTATAATCAGTGAATCTTTTGGTTAAATTTGAGGTTTTTACAGATGCACATTTTGTGACATAAGCTTAGGTCCGGTTTTGGGTCAAATAAAAATGTGTTTAGTAAACAATTATTAAATTTTTATTAGTCTTATTTATTAAGTCTGTAAAAGTATATTTAAAATACAGTAATAAACACAAAAAATGCAGAGCAAAAAATATGCAAAACATGCTAAAATGATGAAAAATTCCAAACATATTTAAAAACTCTTGTAAAATACAGAAAAATAACATATGATATATATATACTTGCAACCAACCACTTTTTAACTAGCCTGCCCGCAACTCCAACCACATTTGATCTCAGTTTCCATGGAAAAGGAAAGAGTGGGAGCTGCTCATCATCTTTAAAAATCTCAGTGAATGTGTCCCAAACCTTCCTTTTTTTGTTTGAGTCTTTCCAATCTCCCAACTTTATTTTTTCTCTTACCCCCTCCATATCATAGGATACTTCCCACGTCGTCTGTCACCGTCACAGAAATTCAGTCAATAGAATTTCCTTGAAGGTGTGTATTAATAATAGAAACTGTACCTAATATTTAAATTACAATGATTATTATTATCTTAAAATTTATCTCAAATGACAAATGACCCGACCAACCGCAATCTGAACATCATTAAAATATTGTTAAATATTTTTATTGAAAAAAAAAAAAAAAAATACATATATATATATATATATATATATATATATATATATATATATATATATATATGTTTAGTTTTTACACCCTGCAGTGTGTGTCTTAGTGTTTTTATGTGCACATGTGAGTTTGTCTTTGACCTTTGACCCCTCTTCCTCCACAGCTGTTGTGATCACCCCCAGCCTGAAGGTCGACCCCTCCACAGGTCTGTCCACCACCTCCTCCAGCCTCCAGTACATGGCCACCAAGGATGACTCCAACGCTGTCTTCACCTGCGAGTCGTCGCCAGGACTGGAGGCACAGGCTGGACCGTTTGCTGTTCACTGTGAGTCTGAACACGTGTGTGTGTGTGTGTGTGTGTGTGTGTGTGTGTGTGTGTGTGTGTGTGTGTGAGAGAGAGAGAGAGACCTCAATCTGCTGCAGGTTATTCACCTGGATGACATGTTTTAGCTGTAGGTTCATTACCAGTAACACATGTAGACAAATGGAATATATAGAAGAACATGAACTCATCTGTTTTTACATGGAAACAACAACAAACCAGAATATAGAAGAAAATACACTCTATACTGGTACAATAGGTGGAACACAGGTGTGTACGCTGTTAAAATATAAATGTGACCAAGTGTATTTGTCTCATTTCTAGTCCAAATATCTGATCAGACAGAATCACCTAAAGAGGAACTTTTCAGTCACATATAAGAACTGATTTATAGACAATAGATCTGGAAAATATGATTTAAAAGATCTGAACAAGATCATTGGAAGATTTTAGTTTTTTTGTTATTCATTTATTTTGCTTAATTCAAGACACTTTAAACTTTTTTTTTGCTTAAAATGATATATTTTTTTTATATTATTTATTTTTTTGTTTTTTTTTTCACATTAATTTGTACAGAATCACCATAGAATCACCCACAGTGACTTACCCCCAATAGTGACCTGTGAGTCCAGGTCTGGTCCGGTTTTGGTCAAAGCGAAAGTAGGTTTCCTGGGGTCAACAAAATAAAATTTAAATTTGTTTCTTCTCAAAACAATATGTGTTTGAATGAGTGATTTATTTACATAACAAAACCATCATGGAACAAAAACTGACACGTTGTAATTGCTCGGAGCTACTTTCTCTCAACATCGATCAATGTTGCCACTGCTAACAGCTGTGCACCTGCACATAGCAGCCACAAACACTGCCCAACAACTGATGAAAGTAGCCACAGCTGTTAGCAGTGACAACGCACATTGACCACTATGGAGAGAAAGTAACTCCAAGCAATTACAAGGTGTCAGTTTTTGTTCCGTGAAAGAACAAATGATTACATTTTGGTGGTGATCCAGAAAAGATCCTGGATTCTGGATCACTTTGAAATTTGACGTTGTGCTGAATGGAGAATACATTTCAAAGTGATCCAGAATCCAGGATCTCTTCCAGATCACTGCTAAAATGTAAACATTTGTTCCTTGTCACACTCCCAACACATCCTGAAAATGTGATCAAAATCCAAACTTTTTGCGTAATGCTGATTACGCAAAGAAGCAGATTTTTAGGGCTGATATGTTATCCTATTGTGTTTAATTGGCATGTTTAAATATCATACTAATTAGAGGACACACAACACTTATAAACTTGAACTTGTTTTATTGAAAATTAAACATTAAAAAACATGTGAAATAAATATAAAATGAATAAATACTAAATAAATAAATATTAATATAAAAAATAAATATTCAATATACAATCATTTACCATTTCAACAATATAAAACTCCATCTCCCAGCATGCTGTGCAGGAAACCAGAAATAGTAACTAGAGAGTTTCTGTGTGATTTGTCTTTGGTTCACAATCAACCTAAACATGTAAACATCACAAAAACTAACATGATAATGTTTTATAACATTATCATGTTAGTTTTGCATCCTGTTTTTGTTACATTTTCAGTAAGATTTTCCGTTACTATAGTTTAGATTGTAATAGTGTTGAGGGGTCTTTCATAGTTAAACATCGTAACGTTTCATTTCCAGAGGAGTTCTACAACTGTGATGCAGTTGAAATGCTGTTCGTTTTTACTTTCACTTAATGAAGCAACACATCATGACAACAGGAGAATAAATATACGACTTCAGGACATATCTCTGCTAACTACTGAAGCATCACGCTGCATCCTAAGTAGCTGCCCACAGATGTGCCTGACTTAAAATCGGTGCAACCAAATAGGAAAGTCGGTCGATGCCAATTGATGAAAAAATAGCTAAAATCAGCCAATCAATTGGTTGGCCTCTAATAATAATAATAATAAAAATCCTTTGTGGGTCAGCTCAACTGTTTGGTAGAGGAAACTTTGAACCCAGATATCTAATCTAAATTTAAGTCGTTTGACACCAAACTTCTTGGGCAGTCTCCCCCTTTTGTAAGAAGCATGTAATGCACAAAGACCCCACTGGGGGCACTGTCAATTATATATTCAGGTCATGCTTGTATATATATATATATATATATATATATATATATATATATATATATATATATATATATATATATATATATATATATATATATACCACCAAGGAAGACAATCAGTTTTTAACAGCTAATTATTTTTTCATTTTATTAACTTTTACAGAATCTATTTTACATACATTATCCTCAAAAATACTTTGGTATTTATGTAAAATTTTTTTGAAAACATGTTAAACCAAACAGTAGAGATGATAGTAAAGGGTCATGAAATGCTAATGCTAATTGCTAATCTAATCACTAATGATACAAACACAAACAGTTAATACATCTAATTTGAACCAAGTCACAAATTATGTTGGTAAGATTGGTGAAGGAGTTAGAGTTTTAATAGTTTAGTTAAATTTAGGGTCAGTGAAAAAAAAAAAAACTAAAATAGATATTTTATGTTATAATGTGAGAATAAGAATAAGAATAAGAATAAGAATAAGAATAAGAATAAGAATAAGAATAAGAATAAGAATAAGAATAAGAATAAGAATAAGAATAAGAATAAGAATAAGAATAAGAATATGAATATTTTCAGTCGTACCTGTGAACCCATTGACCTTCCTCTGACCTCCAGTGCTTTCCTCCTCCTTCAGTCGTTCGTCTTCAGATGTTTTGTGCTGATGCTTTACATTTTTTTTTAGCATCGTTTATTCTGAACTTCAAAGGGAAATTCTTCAGTTAATTCACATGTTCTCAGACTTTTCCTCTAGGAATCTGTGTGAATACGACACCAGGACACGTCTGTATCTGAAAAAGTGAAGCCTCTGTTAATTCACTTCAACTGAAAGAGTCTATTCAAACGGACAAAGGGAAGTGTTTTCCCTGGTTATCTGTGCTCAGACTCACTGCACAAAACCACCATGTGATTCCACAAAACAGGAATCAATCACACAAAGGCCTGAAGAGAATCTGAAACAACGAGCGTTTTTATCTGAAATAAAGAGTCGGAGCTGCTGTTTATGACGCTTTTGTTTAAAACACTGAACGTGTTTTTCATTGAGTGAATGAAATCTTTATTTTTGAACATGTAGGCAGTCACATCTGAAGAAAATCAAACAATAAAATATCAGTAACGATGCGTAAAAGGTTAAGTTAATTCACGTCAAGTACATAGTTATAGTCAAGTGTCCATATATGTTCAGAACATAAAAGACATTTATTACCTTTATTCTGTGGTATTCTATTTACAACAGGTTAAAAATAAATAAAAAGAAAAAGGAAAATGTGGTATCATCCCCAGTGCAATATGCAGTACAAAAATAATGACATAATAAATAATATACAATAAAAAATTATAATATACAATAAAAAATTATATATATATATATATATATATATATATATATATATATATATATATATATATATGAATGAACAACAGAAAATAATCAAAACGAAGGCTTGGTGCAGGAACGAAAACACCATAATTTATGTGGAATTATTTCCTTTCTTTCTTTCTTTCTTTCTTTCTTTCTTTCTTTCTTTCTTTCTTTCTTTCTTTCTTTCTTTCTTTCTTTCTTTCTCTCTTGTTTATTTATTCATTTATTTTAATTTATTTATTTTATTTTGTATTTATTTTATTTAGTATTATTCATTCATTATCTAAACCCGCTTTATCCTCACTAGGGTCGCGGGGGTCACTGGGGTCTAATCCAGCTACAATGGGCGAAGGCGGGGTACACCCTGTATGAGACGCCAGTTCATCTCAGGGCTGAACATATATAGACAAACAATCACTCTCACATTCACACCTATGGCCAATTTTAGATTAACCAATTAACCTATCAGTGCATGTGTTTGGATGGTGGGAGGAAACCGGAGTGCCCGGCGAAAACCCACGCGGACACGGGTGCACTGCACCACCGTGCTAACCACTGCACCACCGTGCCGCCCCTATTTAGTATTATTTTTTATTAATTAATTTTCAATTGAGTATTTTTTCATATCACATTTCATATTATATCATGTGTCAGACACACACACACAGTTTTTATTGTAATATTGTGCAGCCTTATTAAAAACTGCTGCCATTCACTGTAGAATTTATAGAGAACAACACTTTAAATGTTAAAATAGTGATATTTTACTCCAAATATGAGGTGTGAGTTATTACTTCACTTTTATTGAGTGGATTCTATAGGTTTATTTTTACAGTGTAACTCAGTAAATAAGAAAAAAGAACTTCCTTGTGTTTTATAAAACACACAGGTATGAAGTATCACTCACATAAAGGAAAATAAATGTGCTTTTATGACACATATATGTATTCATATGCACATGTAGCGTAGCTTTTGTAAGCAGCTTAAAACGCTCCAGATTTTCTTTGACAGATTGAAGGGAAAGGATTCCAGGACGTTGGAGGAAAACAGCGAAGGCGCATCATTCACCTTTTGTAATGAAGTTATAGCCACACAACGACGAAAGACGGCAATATTTGAATATGATTAAGAAGAATAAGTCCATGCAAATGTACTTTTACATGTGTTCACTGTCACTGACGCTACACAAGCAGCACATGCTATTGTGTTGGTACAGGACGACCTATGTGGATTAGGTTTTTTTTTTATTTTTATTTTTTAGTTCAGCTGAGGATGGATACAGGTCTCTGATATTTGTAAGTAGGGCTTAATATAAGGGGAAGCAAGACTGAGAATACTCTGGAACATCTGACTTTGGCTTACCATACTGACAGCTGTGCCCCCCCCCCCCCTTCTTGTTTTATGTAAAAATAAAATAAAATAAAATAATAATAATAATAATAATAATAATAATAACAACAACAACAACAACAACAATAATAAGAATAAGAATAAGAATAAGAATAAGAATAAGAATAACAACAACAACAACAACAATAATAATAATAATAATAATAATAATAATAATAATAATAATAATAATAATAATAATAATAATAATAATAATAATAATAATAGATGGTAGACCTCCACCAAGGCTTGATTTTTCACTCATACGTGACGTGATGAAGCCACAGGTGTTGATCCATCTGATGAGAGATGATGTGAATGAAGAAAAAATGCGAGATTCTATCTTGTCTGAATCCTGAGATATTACCACTGATGTGTTTTAGCTGTTGACCTTAAGTGTGACCTTGACCTTTGACCTTCATTACTCAAAATCTAATGGGTTCTTCCTTGACCCATTATCTATCATTCCTGAAAGTTTAATCCAAATCCATTCAGACTTTTTTGCGTAATCGTAATAATAATAATAATAATAGTCATAAATAACAATAAAAAGTCATTGAAAAAATAATAAATACAAGTTAATTTAGTGTTCATGTCTGTTTTGTTGATGTCTCTTATGAAATGACATCCACAAAATATGTTTTTTTATATGGAAAGGCTCCACAGGACAGAAGACTGTTAGCGTTACTGACCTACTACACAAAAAAATGCAAAATAATCTAACTTCACTGATGTTTTTCAAACCATGCAGACAGCCAAATCCCAGAGGAGCTAAGCTAGCAGAGGACAGTGGTGGATCTTTTTTAAGGACTTTGTGTTTGCTGTTGTATCCAGGTCCATCCCAGTCCTTCACTCACTTTAGTTATATTGTCTTGTTTGTTGTTTAAACAGATTTAAACACAGGGGTTTGTTCTCTGTCCACATTTGGTGTAACTAATGTTATTACAATAGTCCTACATGCACAGTTTACACACACAGCCTCCACCCCCACCTGTTTTTTTACACTTTAAACATGAAATAAATATTTATAAGACAATATTTGAAGCCAATGCTGTTTTTTCTGTGTTTTTTTTTTACCTCCACCAAAGAGGAATTAAATTTGAGTCAGTTTGTTTGTTTGTTTGTTTGTCTGTTTATTTGATTGTCTGTCTGTCAAATAGATTACGTAAAAAAAAACAGATTTTGATAAAATTTTCAGCATGTTTTGAGAGTGTCACAAGGAACAAATGATTACATTTTGGTGGTGATTCGGAAGAGATCCTGGATTCTGGATCAGTTTGAAATGTATTCTCAATTTACTGCAATGTAAAAGTTATTTCATTATTTACTCCTATTTTTTTTTTTTTTTACTTTATTTTCCTTGTTTATTTGTGTATGTTAATCTATATAATTATGCACATTTTTCATCAGTACTTATGTGTATTAATTGTTCATATTTAAAATACCTCATGTATCATTTGTTTTCTGATTCATCTCATTAACCCTTTGTTGGTCAGCTCAACCGTTTGGTAGAGCTAACTTTGAACCTTGATTTCTAATCTAAATTTAAGTCCTTTCATACTAAACGCCTTGGGCAGTCAGTGATATATTCAGCTCATGCTAATATATATACCACCAAGGAAGACGATCATAAACCTAACAACACCTCTGCTATTATATTTTCTTTTGGACACAATTTTTTTTTTCATGTTATTAACTTTTACAGAATCTATTTTACATACATAATCCTCATAATGTTTCAAAAATACTTTGGTATTCTTGTAACACTTTTTGAAAACATGTTAAACCAAACAGTAGACATGATAGTAAAGGGTCATGAAATGCTAATGCTAATTGCTAATCTAATCAGTAATGATACAAACACAAAGAGTCAATACGTCTAATTTGAACCAAGTCACAAATTATGTTGGTAAGATTGGTGAAGGAGTAATGTTAGAGTTTTAATACTTTAGTTAAATTTAGGGTCAGTAAAAAAAAAAAAAATCTATGTTTTATATTATAATTGTCCCTGTGAGGTGGAAAAAGCAAAAAAAAAAATAAAAAAAATTTGCAGTGTGACCAACAAAGGGTTAAATTATGTTCAATACCTTCTAAACAAAATATGTGCAGAGCAGTGTTATAATAATAATAATAATAATAATAATAATAATAATAATAATAATAATAATAATAATAATAATAATAATAATAATAATTGTTATTATTATTATTATTATTATTATTATTATTATTATTATTATCCAGATTTTCCTGGAAAAAAAAACTATCTTTATTACTTGACTGTGAATGAAAGGGTTAATATTTTCCATGCATTAATAGTCAGAGGCCAAATGACAGATACCAATACATGGCTTGGTTTTCTTTTGAAGGGATAATGACTGATGAAATCCATGTGTTGTTTTTAACCTACGCACTTATTTCCTTGTAAAGGATGGTGGTGTTTGTGAAACATGTGTCCTGAGCAGAAAACACACTCCTTCCATAAACCTCACACACACACACAACCTTACATTTTACACCTTAAGGTGATTTTCACTCTCAACTACGCTTTGAAATTGCCTCTAAGGATAAAAATAAAGAATATATCTGAGTCCTTGCTTTTCTTAACGTTCTTTTATCTGGAGCTTTCATGCTGTGAGGTTGTTTACATGCTTGTTTTTTTATTTTTTTTTTATTTTCATGGTTTGTTTTTATTTCAAAGCGCTTTTTGTCTGTTGTTCTCCACATTCCGTGTCCTCTCACTTGAGTTATTTGTGTTGGTCTGTGTGGATGCTTCATTACCAGCCTTCACTTTCATATGTATATGGATGTACAGCACCGCAGCATCCCAAAACAATTCTAAATAATGGCAGGAAAACAAGAGCATACATATCAGCCAACGCAACAGGCACATACAAGAGAAAAAAAAGGAATGTCGGCATCATTTTATTACCTCCGCCAAGGCAGACCCCCCCCTCCTGAATGAAGAGAGGTCCGGCAAGGAGGTTATGTCTTCAATAGAGTTTGTTTGACTGTCAGCAACATGACTCAAAAAGTTAGGGGTGGATTTTGAAAACATTTTCAGAATATGTTGGGAGTGTGACAAGGACCAAATGATTAAATGTTGGTGGTGATCCAGAAGAGATCCTGGATGGTAGATCACTTTAGGAATGTATTCTCCATTTACCGCAATGTAAAATTTCAAAGTGATCCAGAATCCAGGATCTCTTCTGGATCACCACCAATATTTAATCATTTGGTCATTGTGACACTCCCAACAAAAATGACACAAAACACAAAAAACACAAAAAAAATAAAAATAAAAATAAATAAATATATATATATATATATATATATATATATATATATATATATATATATATATATATATATATATATGTGTGTGTGTGTGTTATGTGGCCTTTCTGTCCAATGAGAACCCTGAATGAGCAATTAACTAGAGCAGATTACACCTGTTTCCATGGAAACCTTTATTCGGAATTAAGATGTCCATGTAAACACGAAGGAAATATCTTCAATTCTGAATTATTTTATTCAGAATAAATCATTCTGAATTAAAATGTATCAAGATACGTATCACATTGGCTTTAAAAGTAAAATTTACTTTTTTTTTTTTAAATAAAAGTTAAATTTACATCCCTATTATTTATGTTTGTATGTATATATATATATATATATATATATATATATATATATATATATATATATATATATATATATATATATATATATATATATATATATATATATATATATATATATATATATATATATATATATATATATATATATATATATATATATACACACACATATACATATAGTTAAGTTAAGTTGACGTCGACCCGTCACTGGTGACATCATTGATATTTTTTCAGTAATTAAAAAAAAACACAAGGAGGAAGAGAATGTTTTGAAACATCCTGTATTCACTGACAATGGTCAGGTCATGCACACAACTTATACATGATGGCAATTATTATCAAGTATTAATGTACAGCTGTTAGTTTGGTGAGATGACCCGTTAACCTCCACACCTGTTGCCAGGCGTCCATATTGTTATCACCAAAAACACTTGATTAGTGATTAGTTCTAAATGTCATGTTAAAGTATTGAAGTTGACTAGTCTGTACAACCATCATATATATATGTCACAGTAGAAACGATCATTCTCCTGGTAGAGTTGATATTTTTAATCTCCACTAGTGGTGGATCTAGACCGCTAACAACAACGTAATAGCATTTCCAGAATTGAAAAAGATTTTTTTTTCAAATAAACACAAATAATTGAAAATACATTGTTTATTTACATTAACATTTACAAATAAATAACTATATTAAGGATATTGATCAACATTTCAGTTTGATGAGGCAACGAAAATCAGTCTAGAATTCTGTTTCTGAGCTTGTGGTTGGGTGGGCACAGCTGTCAATCAGGGTGGACCCTGCCCACCCAGGCCCACCCATAGATCCGCCCCTGATCTCCACTAGTAGAGATGCCAATCACAGTCTCTACTAGAACCATTGCCAGTTCTAATCGTACAGACTGTAAAGTACATCTCCTCTAGGGGAGTTTGAAATCCTAAATAAATCCAATCTCAGTTGTTATCTCACCTACAGTAGGTGAGAATCTGTATAAAAGGGAACTCTTAAACTATAAAAAGTAACAATAATTGTATTTAACATATCAATAATAGTGAACAATATAAATGACATTACTTTGATTTTCTTCCACACATATTTTTTACATCACAGTTTTCATCACATGATTTTATAATGTTCATAGCAGCCATAAAAGAACACAATATTAATAAATTATACAGTTTATGTTGCAAATTACTTTTCTAATTATATACCATCAAGCTTGTTGAAGTGTTACACTTCATTTCACAGTTATTTTCTCACCTTTTTTGGTGTGTGAGCGTGTTGTTCTTTGATCATCTTGACTACTTTTGTTCAAATTATTAACTTTTCTCTAAGTGAATTACAGATTGTCCTACTCTGATGTAAATATATATATATATATAGAAAATTGTCAATTAAAACCGTCATGTAGGTGTTGTTTCTATGGTTTTGACTCTTCTTTTCTGTCTGGTCTTAGATCCATCAGAGAAAGTTAGCCTTCAAATCCTGACCAAAGGCCCCATCGTAGAAGACGATAACGTGACATTGAAGTGTCATGCTGACGGCAACCCTCCACCCAGAGCGTTCTTCTTCTACATCAAGGTCAGTCCCAGTCCACAGTTGAACCCACAGCAGTTTTTTTTTTCTGTGGATGTGTGGAATAATAGTGGGTGATTGTGAATTCACTTCACTCCTTCTTCTTTCAGAACAGCACACACTTTTTATCACAATATTTGAATATTCTGTTTGACTGGAAGACTGGGTTTAAAAGAGGAAAAGACATTTGGCTGCAACAGTTCTATACTCTGAATTATGATGACACGTGTTGTAAAGTCTTGACTCACAATATGAGCGGTGATCAGAGGTGAAAGTAACTGAGTAAACGTACTTCATTACTTTAATTCAGTAGACTTCTGTATTTTTGTACTTTATACTCCTTACATTTATATAAATATCTGTACTTTATACTCCTTATATTTATATAAATATCTGTACTTTATACTCCTTATATTTATATAAATATCTGTACTTTATACTCCTTATATTTATATACATATCTGTACTTTATACTCCTTATATTTATATACATATCTGTACTTTATACTCCTTACATTTATATAAATATCTGTATTTTATACTCCTTACAGTTATAGACATATCTGTACTTATTTTTTATTATCTCCATGAAATAATAATTAATGTAATAATTAGTATTAGAGTTTGTTCAAATGTGAGAAATTAGCAGAATTAAATTCATTCATTCTTTTTTAATTATTATTTTGACACAGTATATCACCTTCTGGTGATTAATTTTATATCCATGTTTCTTTGCTTCAAAAATTAAACAGGTGTTTTCCAGCTGAGTGGACATTTTTGTAATTCCAGGAAAAATAGGTTCTTGTAAAACTATTTCAATCACATTGTGTTTTTCATGCTTGAAGAAGAATAAAAACACTCAGGAAACAAGTCTCC
>CM035796.1:34991572-35051572 GCA_020466265.1 Siphamia tubifer
CAAATACATATTCTACTGTGGAAAGTTTTGGCTTGGTTTAAAAATAGGCTCTTTAGACCTTTTTACACAGTTTGGAACAATGGACCTGTTTACATGAGTTTGTTTTTTGTTTGTTTGTTTTTACTTAATATTTGTTAGTACTGACTCACCTGGATCCTTTAAATCACTCACGAGTCATAAATCTGAGGTATCCATTGAACCGAATCCACCGAGTCCTAACTACACCATGTATAAATTATAAATTCTTTCACACAAATATATCGATAACACTTTATAATACCTACACACAATTGACTATGTATTAACCATTTATTACCCATTTATAAATGGGTTGTTCATTATGTATTAACCATTTGTTACCTATTTGTTAATGTCTTGTAAAAGTTCATACTAATGGAAATGTAAAATTAGATTATTTTTAACCAACAGGTGCAGTGTTTATAACTGTTTCTTTGTTTACCTGTAAAGCACATATACAAACACTGCACCTGTTGGTTAAAAATAATCTAATTTTACATTTCCATTAGTATGAACTTTTACAAGACATTAACAAATAGGTAACAAATGGTTAATACATAATGAACAACCCATTTATAAATGGGTAATAAATGGTTAATACATAGTTAATTGTGTGTAGGTATTATAAAGTGTTACCAATATATCTTATAATCATTAAAACATACATTACTAGCATAGTCTAGCGCTGACAGTTTATTTGCACCACCCTTAAATGAGGAATATCCTACATCCTCCTGATAATTTGAATCCTCCTAGTGGACTCCATGTACTGTTCAGAACCCAAAACATCTGTGTAGCCGACTCTGTAACAGAGCAGGTTAGTAGCTGAGCCGAGCCGAGTTATGACTGAATCCGGCAGATAACTTCCTCTTCAGCCGAGACGAGTCAGTTTTAACGCTCCTTCTAACATAAAGGACAGGGGCGTCACAGCCATTTAAAATGTGGGGGTGTTCTAGGGTGTGGCACATGAGCAAAATATTCTGCATCTATCATCGGAAAATGAATGAACAATTATCCATTAATGGTTAAAATTTTATATTAAAAAAGTAATATATGGCTGAAAATAATAACAAAAATGTGTTTTTCCTTAGTTAAGCATTTATTCAATTCATGCGTCAAAATGATTAGATAAAAAGTTAAAATTATGAATTAAAAAGTCAAAATTATGAGATAAAATTTTTTTTTTAAAATTATAAAAAGTCAAAATTATGAATTAAAAAGTCAAAATTATGAATTAAAAAGTAAAAATTATTAGATAAAAAGTCAAAATTATTAGATAAGAAGTCAAAATTATGAGATAAAAGTAAAATGTTTTATATAAAAAGTCAAAATTATGAGATAAAAAGGATTTTAAATGTGAGACACTGATTTTACAGACACTGTTCCTCTTTTTTCTGACAAAAATGTTTTGTCCATGTCAGGGGAGACGACTAAAAATATTTTCCTCAGGGGGAACATCAGTGAAAAAAGTTCTAGAACCACTGTCTTAGGGTAAATGTCACAGAACAAGACATAGTTTATTTAACTTAGTTTAACAACAGTAACATTTCTCATTACTTACTGGTTGATGACTGTTTACTAACACCACGAAGAAGAGCTGTTTACATTACCAGTGAACTGAGGTGCGCTTCATTTACATATGCAGTTGTGCCGCCCGGGCGGGTAAACAGTTTAAACCATAGATATTGTAACAGCCCCGAAATATTATTGATGTTTGTTTGGTGTGATTGTGACGACAGTAACTGTTTATCCTGAAATAAAAAGTAGGTGAGACCAACTCTGTCTGTTTCCTGGATCCAGTAACGATACAATATATAAACTCTGGAAAAAGTGGAGGGTATGAAATCATCTGTTTGGAGAAGTGGGGGTGTCACAACACCCCCATCCCCCACATGTGTGACACCCATGATAAAGGACATTATTATTATTTCTACCTCCGCCAAGGAGGTTATGTTTTTGCCAGAGTTTGTTTATCTGTTGGTCTGTTAATTAGCAAGATAACTGAAAAAGTTATGCATGAAATGTACAAAGTCATTAGTAATGAGCAGATGGAGACTGGATCACTTTGAACTGTATTCTCCATTTACTGCAATGTACAATTTCAAAGTGATCCAGAATCCAGGATCTCTTCCGGATCACCACCAAAATGTAATAATTTGTTCCTTCTGACATTCCCAACACACCCTGAAAATGTCATCAAAATCCATCCTTACCCCCCCCACACCCACCCCCCCGGATCACCACCAATATCTAATCATTTCCAGATCTCCTCATTACCAACCTACCCTGAAAATGTCAACATCCGTCCATAACTTTTTGAGTTATCTGTTAATTAACAGACAGATAAACTCTGGCAAAAACATAACCTCCTTGGCGGACCTGTCTTCATTCCAACAGTTGCCTTTATTATTATTATTATTATCTTTATTTAAGGAACAAATGAGTGGGTTAGAGTCAGACTATGTACTGGCATTTTAAATGCTAATTTCTGAAGCCATTACATAGACCTTTGTATATAGTTATTTATTTACTTATTTCAGTTTACTTATTTATTCTTACTCTTAGTTTCACTTTCATGTTGCTTGTTTACTTAAAGTGGAGTCTATCTATCTATCTATCTATCTATTAGTGATGTGCGGTTAGGGGGTTTTACAGAAACCTGCCCCGCCCAAACCCAAGACGTGGCTCGGCCCGCCCCGCCCAACCCGCATGATGTCACGTATCGATAAACCCAACCCGCCCGCTATCAACCCGCGAGCTTAAATTTGTCTCTAAACTCACATAGTACATTCGCAGCATCTTTACCTTGTGCTTCTAATGTTAAAAGTCATGAAGCATAATTTTTGCCTCCTTTCTAACGTCTCAATATGCACTCCAGCACATAAAATAGACTCCACCCACATCATCACTCTATAAAGCCAACACATACAACGTTTCCGTACAACCTTCGCATCGCCTGTTTTAATCTTCTCCCTGATCAAGTCCGACATTTTCACTCTTATCTCTGAGTGTTCAGGGAGATTTGGCGCTAATAACAAATAACAAAAAGTTGGGATAAAACAGCATTCAAAACAGGAACTGACGGGCTTGCACATGCGCGAGCCGAGCACGCACACACGCACGCACACACACACACACACACACACACACACACACACACACACTTCAGCGGGTATTGATCATCCCTGACCCGCCCCACTCGCATCCGCAATATGTATTAATACTGCGACCCACCCTGCCCGACTCGCGGGTCATAGGAGAATTAAGTGTACGAGCAATTGGAAGGAGAGGAGAGACGAGGATGCTACTGTAGGTTAGCGGGGCTCCTTTCCGTTTCATAACACGGCTGTGGAGACTGCTCCATGCACGCACACACCTCTCTATCCTCCCTCATCGGTCTTAACATGGTCTGTAAACATATGAAGGCAACCCTTTCCTGTAGATGGCAATGGAAAGGATGTGAAAATAACATGGCTGTTACCCATTCATTCTGACTGGAGCGTGCCGCCTCTCGTGGAATGAAACTGCCGATGTCAATTGAGTTGTCTTTCATCATCATATTTTTTATATGTCGTTGATTATTCTTACTGAGGTTATTTTAAGTTGAAATATTGTATACCTTCAGTCTACCATATTGTGCCATTTTTGGGAATGTTGTATGGAAAAATGCGGGTATTGATCGTCCCTGACCCGCCCCACCCGCATCCGCAATATGTATTAAAAACTGCGACCCAACCCGCCCGACCCGCGGGTCACCCGCGGATATCCGCGGGCCAGCGGGTAGCCCGCGCATCACTACTATCTATCTATCTATCTATCTATCTATCTATCTATCTATCTATCTATCTATCTATCTATCTATCTATCTATCTATCTATCTATCTATCTATCTATCTATCTATCTATCTATCTATCTATCTATCTATCTATCTATCTATCCAGTAGAGCAGGTCGCCCAATGACCGAGAGGTTGGCGGTTTGCGTCCCGGCTCAGGCTGCCCACAGGTCAAAGTGTCCTTGAGCAAAGACACTGAACCCTCACATAGTCTCCCAGTAGGACTGACAGAACCTTAGAAACCTACTGGTGTATGAGAGAGTGTGAATGGGTGAATGTGAGGCTAATGTAAAGCGCTTTGAGCAGCATGAAGGTGGAAAAGAACTATATAAGTGCAGAACATTTATCATTTCTATTTAAGACCTGTTCACACCATTCAGTTTCGTCCCAGCTGTCGATTTAAAAATACTGACTCGCAGACCCGGATTATTTTAGCGACTGACTCGAAGGAGCCGTATCCTAAAAAGCATCCGAGTTTTAAAGCTCTGCCAATGTTTTTTTTTTTTTTAAACATAGGCTTATTTTGAAATGTTTATTATTTTACTGTAGAACCTGAAAGAAAATGAGTTTGAGAGTCCTGGTTTGTAAATAACTAGTTTGTCACAGACTTGTGTGGTTGTGAATCGTCAGCCGTACGCTCTGTAATACTCCTTCCTATTGGGCTTTTATAGGATTGTTAATAAATGCCCACAACTTTGACAATTACTTCAATGTGTTTCCTCCCTGTAATTCTCTCAAGAGCAAAAGCAAAATCATCCATGGTGGTGCTTTGCATTTCAAGGAACTCATTTCTCCCTCCAACCTACTGGCATTTTCATCCACGCTGTGATGGACGACAACGTTATGAGTGAGCGACCGCAATTCAAAAACATTTCAGATAGAAGCCCAAAGCTGAAAGCACGGAAAGGCCAAAGCCTGATTGTTATTCCAGTATTTATCATGGGGATGTATTGGCCTCTTTACGAAGCATTTCTAATGAATCAGTGCTTTAATTAACTCTGTTATTTGATGTCGTCAACACAGTCAGAACATTGACTCATTGCTTAGAAGGAAGTGTTAGCCTTAAGCTGTTAGCATGAGGCGTCGATCAGCGCTAACAGTAGGTTTATCTGGAGGTGGAAAGTAACTAAGTAAAAGTACTTCATTATTGTTTTTTAGGTATCTGTACTTTACTTGAATATATATATATATTTTTTTTTTGCCAACGTTTTACTTTTACTCCCTACATTTTTGTATAAATATCTGTACTGGATACTCTTTACTCTTTACATTCATTACATTATTTACATACTCATTACTTTTAGAAACTAAACAGATTTGACAGCACAAAAAATAAATCACTTCAGAGAGAAAATCAGCGGAGGAAAGAAACTGTGACTTTATATATTACAATTATGTGACTATTATCTCATAATTTTTAATTTTTATCCCATAATTTTGATTATTTATCTCATAATTTTGACTTTTTAATCTCTCATTTTGATTTTTTATCTCACAATTTTTTATTTTTAATTCTTAAAATTATGCATTTTAATCTTATATTGATTTATGTTTTTAAATCTCATGACTTTTTATCTAAGTTGTAACCTTTCTTCCCCCCATTTTTCCTAAATTTCCTGCCCATATCCACAAAGCTGAGTAACTGTGACTGGATCAAACACATTATCTACACAGTAACTTACTTTCAAAGGCTTTAATAACCATAATACCATAATAACCCCAGTCCCAGACACCTAACCCCCCCCCCCCCAATCTACCCACCAACCCCATCTCTCAATTCAATATGAACAACAATAAGTATCTGTATCAGTAGATAAAAAAAATAATACTAAAGAAGATAAAAATATATATATATATATATATATATATACACACACATGATATGGCCTAAATTGATTTATGATTGTTTACCAATTTTTTACCCCAACTTTTTTAAAGAAAACGATGACAGAAAAATCTCAAAGCACATTTTGGTTTCATTATATCAAAACTTTAACAAAAATAATGACTATTTACCTCCTGTTATTATAGTGTTAACACATATAGTAAACATATATAGTTTTCTGCAGGTGCATAAACTGTCTTTTCCACAGTTTATATGAAATGTCAATCAAAACTAAATTATCTTTCTCCCCTCCCCCTATTTAAGTTCCTAGAAATACTCTGTGGGGAAGCGCCTCATGTAAACACTATATCTGAGCAGGAGTTGACATGTGACCAATCTGAGTAATGACAGCATTTATAATCTGCTGCAGATACAGGACAGATAAACGTATAATGTACCACTTACTGTAGAAAGAAAGGGGAAGGGGGGGGGGGGGCTCCAGAAAAGAAAATTACCATCTTTCATGGTCGACACATGACACGGGTATCGTTGATTCCATTGTCTATGGATGAAAGCAGTCATGGAAATCTTCAAGCTCCACTCTTTTTTTTTTTGTTTTTAATCAGAGGTTGCCCCAAATCTGATCAGATAAACAGGAATCATCATCTCTGCTGATGCTGTGATAGGCCAGTAGCTCGGATAATGAGGCTGTCTGCTTCACATGGAGCTGCTGAACGCTCTACAGCAGATGGAAAATATTTGAAAAGCTCCGAACATCACGACATTCTGCTCATGTTGAAGCTGCACACACGTCCTCTCTCTGACACACTTAAGATGATCATGCTACCATCTGCAGATTTCTGACATTGACTCATACCATATATATGTATATAAATATATATGTGTGTGTGTGTGTGTGTGTGTGTGTAGATTCCACTTTACAGGTTCTTTCTAGTAGAATATTGACAAATCCATTGTATGACATGTATACAACAAAGTAATTTGTTTTTCTGATTCATCACTTCAAAGGGATTCATCACATCATATGAACCCACTTTATCCTCACTAGGGTCATGAGGGTCACTAAAGGGGCCTAATCCAGCTCCAATGGGTGAAGGCGGAGTACACCCTGTATGAGCCTCCAGTTCATCTCAGGGCTGAACATATATAGACAAACAATCACTCTCACATTCACACCTATGGACAATTTAGATTAACTAATTAACCTATCAGTGCATGTGTTTGGATGGTGGGAGGAAACTGGAGAAAACCCACATAGACACGGGTTGGAAGGGTTGATCTGCATTATATTACATTAACCATGAATGGTTAATGTAATGTTTTTGTTGTTAATGGTAAATATTCTGCACTTATATAGTTCTTTTCCACCTTCATGGTGCTCAAAGCACTTTACATTAGCTTCACATTCACACACACACACTCATACACCAGTAGGTTTCTAAGGTCTAAGGTCAGTCCTACTGGGGGCCTAAGTCAGGGTTCAGTGTCTTGCCCAAGGACACTTCGACATGTGGACACCCAGAGCTGGGACGCGAACCACTTTGGGCGACCCACTCTACCAACTGAGCCACAGCCGCCAGCCTTTACTTGTGCAGCAGTTAGCTGTGGGTTGGCCTGACGACGGGGTCCGTGGTGGACTTTGAGTAGAGGATGGAGGTGGCCTCACTGGGTTTGTTGGGGCCAGTGCCACAGAAACTGTAGTTTAATGAACATTCTGTTTTCTCTGTTTATTTTATTTTTTTAAAATCAGCTATGGATTGTGACAGTTTTTTTTTTTAATCGGCAGCAGTGAAGGTGTGTGGTGACTTTGATCTTTTTTTTTTTGACTTTTTTTAAACTTTTTTTTTACTTTGATCTTAAAAACACAGATACAAGTTTTTTTTTTACTACAGCTTTTAAACAAGTCAGAGCACAACAGTTACCCGGGTCATGGCCCCCTTGGCCCCCCCGATTCTGCGGTGTATGCCTGTACTGCTGCACCAACTAAATGTCCCACCATGGGATTAATAAAGTAGAAAAAAAAAAAAAAATACGCTCCAGGGTTTGGTTCACCTGGACTAAACATGGGTGGTGTGAACACGACCTTAGATTTCTGGGAAACTCCAGTTTAGTCCTTAATCAAAGTCAGTTATTCAAACAATAATAACACAGTGTAAACACACTGACTGATTTTCATCGATCACAGGTTTGGTACAATGTGAAAAATTCCTGAAATTTAAGACGGAATGAGTGAGTTTGTGCTGAAACCTAAGTCAGTGACTGTTGGGTGAACATTGTGAGGATCCACGGCCGAGGGCAAAGAAAAGCCTGTTTGTGGTGAATCAGGTTTTTTTTTTCCTTCTGCAGTACAGGATATGAAGCGCAGGAATGTTCTTATGACTCACACTTTATCTGCTTCACACACGTTGTATCTGCGCCGACGCCGCTGACCTTCAGTCCTGAAGATGGAAAAGCCAGACAATCATCCTGCGTATTTATGAAAAGAAAAAGACATTCATTTCTCAGTCAAACACTTATTTGTTTTTCTGGCAGACTGCAGCCAGTATTCTCCTCCAGGGAAGTCAGTACGAAGCTGAGGATGTTTGTGCACGCTTCGTCTCCAGGGGTTCGTCCTATGAATAAAAAAAAAAAACACTCATGTTACTAATAAAACCACATCCAAACTTTTTGAGGGGTTTTTACCCTAAAGCCAAAAACTACATGTGCTTTTTTTTTTTTTTTTCCTCAGTTTTTACAATATTGCCCCCACCCCCCACTAGAGGTATTGCTATTGGTTTGGTTTGTTTATGTATGTGATTTTCTGCAACTTAATGCAAAAACTACGGGTCTAATTTACATAACAGTTACATTGAAAATACAATGTGGTTCAGAGTAGATCCCATTTAATTAGGGTGAATGTAGGTCAAAGGTCACATTCACTAAAAATGTGGTTTTGCAATGATGAGAGACAGGGCACATCAGGACTTTCCTTTTCATTCCTCTACATTCAGTTTTTCATATAATGGGTGCATATAACATTTTTGGCCACTTAAAGCACTTTACATTATTGATCCATTATTCATTCACTCTCACATGCTCGCTCTGGTAGTGCTAAACTACATATGTATTCACAGTTATCCTGGGGCAGACCTATGACCTCCACCGAACATTCATACTCATTCATACACCAGTGTGAGTGGAGGATGAAGTGTGTTTGCCCAAAAACACAACACACTGATTAGGACAGAGTGGGATTTGAACCACCAACCCTTTGATTAATGGACAACCTGCTCTACTAACTGAGACATTTCTATAAATGTAATAAATTACAAATATGAATATAAATGTAAGGAGTATAAAGTACATATATATATATATAAATGTAAGGAGTATAAAGTACATATATTTATATAAATGTAAGGAGTATAAAGTACATATATATATAAATGTAAGGAGTATAAAGTACATATATTTATATAAATGTAAGGAGTATAAAGTACATATATTTATATAAATGTAAGGAGTATAAAGTACAGATATTTATATAAATGTAAGGAGTATAAAGTACATATATTTATATAAATGTAAGGAGTATAAAGTACATATATTTATATAAATGTAAGGAGTATAAAGTACAGATATTTATATAAATGTAAGGAGTATAAAGTACATATATTTATATAAATGTAAGGAGTATAAAGTACAAATATTTATGAACAAATATATGGAGGAAAAAAGGTTAAAAGTTGCATTAAAAATAAATAAGTACAGGTACCTAAAAGTCTACTTATGTATAGTAATGACGTACTTATACTTAGTTACTTCCAACTCTAAATAAAGTAAACAATAAAACAAAGTGAACAACAACAACAGTCAAAGAAAAAACACAAAAAAACATGAAACAAAGAAACTAAAAGGATCCAGAATGTGAATGTAACATCAGTATTCAGAGCTTCTGTCTTTATTCTGGCTCCAACAACATCTGTTTAAACCAGAGGATGTTTTGGCCGTGTATGTGTTAGATATATAATATATTATTATATTATTACCTGCATTTTGCATTTTTCATTGAAAATCTCTTTATTTATTCACTGACCGTGTTGGAATCAATTCAGATGTTTTATAAAAAGCAGAGAAAACAGCACTTTATCACCAAAATATATCATTAACTGGACATAAAAAACAAGCTTGTGCAACCACTGTCATTTGTTAAATTATACGGTGTTTCCACCTTCACTTCAGAGACAATATGTGTAGAAAAAACACACATCTGACACCGCTGAAAAGCTGCCAAACGGCAATTTACCTGAATTATTTCAAAGCGCTTCGTAGTTATTAACCAACCTCTGTGACAGAGCAGTGAGTGCTATTGTTTCTGGTTTGTTTGTTTGTTTGTTTGTTTGTTTACACTCTAGCAGAAAAAAAATATTGGTTAAAGTCAGATTTTAGGAAAAGTAGGTCAAAGTAAAAATAATTAAAAAAAAAAATAAAACCAGATGGATAGACAGACAGACAGACATTTTTTCTTCCCACATTTTATTGATAAATGGCAAAATTTCAAACGTCTGTTTTAATGTGGGTTTGTCCACAGTTTCCATGGCGACCCCATATCAGAATCAGGATCCCAGATCTCAATATCTCATATTATTTATATTTTATTACTATCACACAATATTTATCTTTAATGTCATTTGCATGACTTCAATTCTGTTTTAAAAATATCTTAGATTGCAATAGTTTTATTTTTAATGTAAATAACTGAACCTTTTATACAGATACTTGTTTCTGCTTTACTAATATTTTTTGTTGTTTTACTGACATTTATTATTGGTTTACTAATATTTATTATTTTGCAAATATTTGTTGTTTTACTGGTATTTCTTATAGTTTTATGAATGTATGTTGATGTTTTACAAATATGTGTCGGTGTTTAATTGATATTTATACTAATGTTTAATTGTTTTAGGAATACGAGTTGCTTTACAAATATTTGTTGTTTTACTGATATTTATTATTGTTTTATGAATGTATGTTTATGTTTTACTCATATGTTTTGGTGCTTTACTGTTATTTATTAATATTTTTAACTGATATTTAGTATTGTTTTACTAATATTTATTGTTTTAGGAATACTAGTTGTTTGTTGGTGTTTTACTGATATTTATTGTTGTTTTATTCATTATTTTACAAATATTTGTTATTTTACTGGTATTTATTATTGTTTAATGAATATATGTTGATGATTTTACTCATATTTGTTGGTGTTTTACTTATATTTGTTAATGTTTTATTAATATTTCTTGATATTTTATTAATATTCATTGTCTATTTGTAAATTCCTGCGTTGAACCTTAGCACAATATAAGGCTCCCACATGTGACCCTTATATGCAGTTCAAATGTAACCCTTCTGGTCCCCACATGGTCATGCTGGCTGAGTACGAGGCCTTTAAACCACTTTACAGACATTTTTACAAACAGTTAATAATAAGCATGAAACAGACACAAAATAAACAAAGCCAAACACGTGGCGTTAATGAATTTACACTAATGCAACGAAGCTCAACTTGACGTGGAACGTGTTAAGCATTTTCACTTTGAATAGTTTGAAGTAATTCTAAGTGTGTGTAAACAAATGGCTGCCCCCACATGTGTGTGACTCCTGCTGTGTTTGTGTTTGTAATCAGGTGGGGACATGTGTGGCAGCAGACGCTAACCCCGCAGTCATCATCACCTGGAAGAAGAACGGGAAGGACTTGACACCCGACGGGAAAGGTAACGTATCGTGTGGCGTTCACTGACATACCCAGAACCTGTCAGACAGTCATCACTGCGGGTCCCCTGGAGGTTTCGAGGGTGGGCGGGGGGTGTTTTCTACCCAAGACAAGAGAAGGGGAAAGAAGATGCGTCACCGTGTATCACATTTACACGAGACAATAGACGTTAGAAAATCTATCACTGGCTACGTTTGTCACCGTGGGGTTTAACCTTTAACCTGACTAATGTCCTGGGACAGAGACATTATTTGAATAACACCTATATACACATGAATTAACTAGCACCTATATATACAATATTTTAATAACATATATATATGGTCTTATCTGAAGGTGCTGTTTCATACAGTGTGAGGATTTAGCTAAAGACACTACCACAAGAAGGTTTGATGTGTGGGTGTGGTTGTATATGTCAGTGTGAATGAAGGAATGAATTAAAGTTTAATTTATTTTTTTTTATTTTTATTTTTTTTGGTCAGTGGCACTTGTATCATTGATCCTAAAGGGTGTCACATACTGTATGTAGTTATTGTCTTATAATTAATAACACCTATATACACAAAACCTATATAATAATAATAATAATAATAATAATAATAATAATAATAATAATAATAATAATAATAATAATAATAATAATAATAATAATAATAATAATAATAATAATAATACATTTTATTTAAAGGCGCCTTTCTGACACTCAAGGTCACCGTACACATCACTTTAAAAACAACATAAAACATTTCAAACACACAAACAAATGAAACAAAAAAGTAAGAATAAGAATAAATAAGGAAAAGCAATAGAGACAGAGACATGGACGTTATGGTGGATAGGCAGTTGTGAACAGATGCGTTTTGAGTCTTGATTTAAAATGGGAGGTAATGATGTTCCAGAGTCGGGGAGCAGAGCGGCTGAATGCTCTGCTCCCCATGGGGAGGGCGGAGGGGACAGACAGGTGTATGGCAGAAGAGGATCTGAGGGTGCGGGAAGGAGTTGTAACATGGAGGAGATCAGACAAATATGAAGGTTGTGGATGGCCTTGAATGTAAGGAGGAGAACTTTGAACTGGATGCAGAACTGAACCGGGAGCCAGTGGAGCTGCTGGAGAACAGGTGTGATGTGGTGGATGGAGGGGGTACGGGATATGATGCGGGCAGCTGAATTCTGGACCAGTTGGAGTTTATGGAGGGTTTTTTGAGGGAGGCCGAAGAGGAGAGAGTTGCAATAATCCAGATGGGAAGTGACGAGACTGTGAACAAGGATGGTGGCCGTGTGGGGGGTAAGGGAAGGGCGGAGGCAATTGATGTTGCGTAGCTGGAAGTAGGAAGTCTGTGTAATGTTATTGATGTGGGGCTGAAAAGATAGTGTCCTGTCCAAGATGACACCCAGGCTCTTGACTTCATATATACATAGTTTAATAATATATATATATATATATATATATATATATATATATATATATATATATATATATATATATATATATATATATATATATATATATATATATATACACAGTATATATACACTGGATGTGATTTGTTCTTTGTTTTTTTTTCAGAATTCATTAAAAAATATAAATATATACCCTAATGGGCCGAAGTAATTTATAAATGATGGTACCACAAAAGTAAGATCAATGGTCAACTTTGTAATGTGAGCATAGAACATTTATTTTTGGCTTTAATACAGAAGGTCATTCATTTTTTTAATGAATTTCCTTAATAAGTCCCTTAATAACCGTCTAAGTTAAATAAACAGTCAAAGTGAGTATTTTAGTCGTAACTCCAGGGTGTTACACTCTTTACAAAGTGTCTATCCTTTTATCTGTTTTCCAAACAGTTGAAAAACAGCTGGAGTTTTAATTTGCAGAGGGATTTTTCAGGTGTTTTATGTAAAATGCTAAGAGGTTAATTACATCTCTGCATGCTGAGGTGATTTCAGCCAATCACAGCCTCCGACAGAAGCAGTCAGAGCAGCAGCAGCAGAAACATTAAAAAAATGTTTGACTCTATAACCAGGAACTGTGAGGATAAAGAGCTGCACTGTTCCACACTGCAGCCACACTACAGATGAATAATCCAGTTCAAGGCTTTATCTTCAACAGACAACACCTACGTGATGAACAGTAACGTTAGCGTTAGCCATTAACTGCACAGGTTTACTAAGAAAACATTTACAGGCACAACAAGCCCCGCCCCTCACAACCATTTCAGCTCTTAATGGACATCTGCCTCTGAAAACGATTATGGGTTTGACCTTTCAAACTCGCTCAAGGTCAAAGGTCATCATGCGATTTTTCAAAAATGTGTCAGTTTTGTGGAAAATAATTCAGACTTTCCATTTTAATCACAATATCATCCATTCAGTCTTGTCTAGTTACACCTTCCTTGCTCAGATATTTATTATGGTGGTGGAAATGAACTGTTAATGCAAATAAATCCATCATCCTGATTAATCTGATTATAAATATTAACACATTTAACCCATTATCAATAACAGAAGTACAGAATAAATGACTGTGGGTGTTTTTTGTATTTATTAGGCCTGAGCACTGACGCACAATGTCAGCGAGGGCCTATTAAAACAGAAGGATTCCATTATTATTTTTCTGTTGGTCTTTAACACAAATTTTTGCCTTTTCAACATTTTAAAAAAGTTTATTTTATTTGATGCCGGCAACAAAATGTGATGAACTGAAGTTGCCAAAAAAAAAAAAGTCTCGCAAAACGGCTTGGTCACGCCCTCTAAAAAATTGGAATACATTGCGCAGATGGGAGACGTCATCAAAAATTTTCACCATGCAAACATGAAACTTGGTACGCACATAGCCCATGGTAGCACAAGTAAAAAAATTACGTTATGGCTCCACCCTAAGCCCAACAGGAAGTCAGCCATTTTGGATGGCTCTAAAATACCATCCCTCATACTTTCATTAGGATCTCCTGCAGTTTACATCCAATTTACACCAAACTGGGTGAACAACGCCTACACATGTGTGATCACAAGTTATCAGGAAACATTTTGATTACATATTGGGCGTGGCTGTGATGATCTCACAACCATTTTCAGATATATAAATGTGTATGTATCTTGCACATACAGTGTCATATTGAGTTGGATCCAATGTAACATTTGTGTAGAACAACAAACTCAACATGATGATATAGGACTCATATCAATTGATCACAAAATGGCTCTGGCGCCCCCTACAGTCTTTGAATGGCAGAGAAAATGCATTTTGATGTTGTCCAAAGTAATTTGACACAAACATCCCTCGTCCCAAACTGGATCAGAAAGCCAATGAGGACACATCACTAATTTTAATCATGTTGCCATGTAATGCCAAAACCGTGTCATAGAAAAGAATGGCCTTTTAGCAGAATACCTCTGAATGGGAATGAAAATATTTTTTTCGACATAGTCAAATCAAATTGGGCACACATATGCCTCACGCCAAACTGAACCAAAAACATAATGAAAACACACCCCTTTTTACAACCCTGTTACCATGACAACACAAATTTAGTCATAATCCCAGCCTTTGTCTTTTCATCATCTCCTAGAGTTTACACCAAAGTGGGTGAACATCACCTACACTTATGTGGGAATAAAGGTTATCAGTTAAATTTTTTATCAAATAATAGACGTGGCTGTGACGAGTTCGTAATGAAGCGGTCATTTTCATCTGTATAGGAGTGTGTGCGTCTCACAGAATGTTGGATCAAGTGCATGTTACGATGTCCTGTCACTGTCAGGTGGTCTTGGCTGTCGCATGGCGAGGCGGTTGTAAAAGGGAGGCGAGGGGTCTATAACACCATTTGTGGTTTTACTAGTTGTTTTAATATTACTTTTTATCACGCACTGACTTTGTGACTTTTTTATTTAATTCAGTTTGTTACAACTCTGGCTCACAAGTAGCAACAAAAATAGCAGAATAACAATATTTATTAAATGCAATGGTGTTATGAGTGGATGTGTAGATTAATCAAACTAAAATAAAATGAGTCAGCATGGAGGCCAGGACAGGAATGGAACAAAGGTCATCCAGAGAGCAAAGGGCACAGGTGAATCTGCTTTGGATAATCACCCACCCTCCTGTAACCACAAAGAAACAAAGAGCAGTCCCACTCTCAACCTAAGGCCAACCCCTTAACCGTCGCATGTTGTATGTGTTGAACATTACAGTAGCTGCAAATAGCTATATAGCTATAATAGTAGCTCCATTTCCTTTGGAAATTTGCAAAATGTAATTATCGCTATAAAAAACTGGTAATGAAAACACCTGAATAAAAAAAACAAAAACACTTAACATCGCTAAAATTAGGTGGTTTTTCAGACATTTCGATATTGTAATATATGGCAAAAGCGAAATGGAAACACTTTTTCAGCAATTATATGTCACAGGATGTGACGTACATGGTCACATGATCACTTCTCTTGGAGTGAAAATGGCGGTCACAGTCACTGGAACCATAACAACCATT
This sequence comes from Siphamia tubifer, assembly GCA_020466265.1. Taxonomy (NCBI): domain Eukaryota; kingdom Metazoa; phylum Chordata; class Actinopteri; order Kurtiformes; family Apogonidae; genus Siphamia; species Siphamia tubifer. Next base: position 35,007,517 of record CM035796.1, read on the forward strand.
AGCTCGGGCCCGGATCTAGGCATAGGCAAGGGGGGGCAATGCCCCCCTAAATTTTGCGCCTGCCCCCCCAAACGCGATGCCGCACTTGCCCCTATCAAACCTACCAAACGCGATGACAAGGAAAAAATCCCACATGTTTACATACAGCAGCCAAAGATATTCGCGCTGTTCTCTCCTGAATCTCTTCTGATTGGTAGATGCAAAGGGAGGGCGTGGCCTCTCTCTGACTCCCTTGGCTTCAGTTCCGTCACTTTCTCACACCAGTTTGACCTGACCGTCATAGAGACAGTCACACTGTACTCATTCACCGCAGCGATTTGGCTTTTCTTCTTCCACTTATCTCTCCTCTACCGATCACGATGCGCAGATTTCTGGTTGCTAAAGCTAAAGCTAACACTAGTACTTGTGACAATGCTATGGTATTAGCAACAGAAGCTCCGACTCAGAGTTTCATCTGCCGTGAGAGTCCTTCTGTTCCCGCCGCTCAGCCCGCTCCTCCTGCAGCAGTAGTGACACATTCACTACTTTGTCTCGTGTCCTTACCCCCTTACGCCGCACTATGCTACACAAGAGAAAAAGAGATTTAGTTATTTTGGCTCATGAGAAGGCTATATCAAAAGGCCTAAACATGGATACATTTGTTAGGGTGTTTGCACAGAAAAACAGACGGCTGATCATAAAGTGATAGAAATAAGCTCTGAACAACAACACAAACAGACTGTAACTAAAGAAAATGACAAAGAAATACATGAAAGGATAAAAAGTAAAAACAATTAGACAAAAATAACAATAAGAAAAATCCTAAAAGTTGCTATAGGGTATATGAAAATGACATAAAAGACAAAAAAAAATACACAGACATTTAAAAGATATGTTATAAATAAATGATAAAGCAATGCATAAAAGGATACAAAAAACAAAAAATGAAAAGAAAAAATACAAAAACTAAAAAATACAACCAAAAAAATTCCTAAAAAGTTGCTATAAGCTGTGAAAACAACAAAAAAGACAAAAAATATACAGAACATGTTGAAATAAAATATGTTCTGTCAATAAATGAATGACAAAGGAATACACAAAATAGGATAAAAAGAAAAAAATACAAAAATACAAAAACACACACAAAAAAACCAAACCAAACCAAACAAAAAACTAAACAAAATTAAAAAAAAGAGTAATGCAGCCACAAAAGGGACACAAGCCAGTGTCTTATTTGTGCCAGTCTCAAGCCCGGATAAATACAGAGGGTAGTGCCAGGCATGGCATCCAAATCCAATATAAAACCTATAATACAAATCAAATTGATATAGATATCGATTGATTAACTGATGACGGCATAGTTAGCATTGTTTTATGTGCTTTTAAGAGTTTGGGTAGGATTTGACACCCCCCAGTTCATGCCCCTCCTGCCAAACCACATGCCCCTCCAAGTGGGCAGAGCTAGATCCGGCCCTGCATTAGCTGCTTATAATTTGTTGTTGTTAAGTGCTGAGTATATTTATACTTAATATTGCGACCTGACAATGTAGGGACCACATGTGTACAGACCCTTATAATGTGAGACAGGTGGTTTGTTTTACATGTTAGTGCATTTAAAGAGTTCACCAGTGACATTTACTGACAAGAGAATTAGCTGTTTCAATCATGCTAATGCTGTTACATGCTAATTCGCAGTTGTCACTTAAACACATCTAAAGCATATTTACATTTAATATTTCGGTCTGACAATGTAGGGACCACATGTACAGACCCCTATAAGGTTAACCATCTGGTTTGTTTGACATGTTGGTGCCTTTAAAGAGTTCGCCAGAGACTTTTACTGACAAGAGAATCCGAAGCTCTGAAGGTGACAGCAGTGAAATCTCGTGAGATAATATTTCACTTGAGTTACGACACTCCTTCCTTGGAACAACCGTCAAAGCTTTGTCGAAATTTTAGGAATATCGCTATTGTTTTGAGAAAAACTGTAATGGAAACACAGTTAATGACAAAAAGTCTATTTGACTTTTTTTTTTTAGATTAAAAAGTATTAAAAAACTATTTAATTGTCATTCACAATAACCGTATGGATTAATGTGATTAAAAATATGAATCATTTGACAGCACTGATATTGATGTTTTCCTGGACAAATCAGTGTCAGTTTTGCCCAAATCCATGCAGCACAAACTCACCAGTCCATTCTGTCTGTAAAAATGTTCAGTATTACTTGTATCACCTCTGGACACGGTTCCAAACTACCCAACTCTAATCGTCTGCCAGCTCCTCTCCACATTCCCTCCAACACAGACCCCTCCCCTTCCCATTCCAGCAACAGAATTGTCTCCAAAAACAGAAGCGTTGCCACTGGAACTAGAATCTGAACACATTTACTCAAGTGTTTCACTCAATCACTCAATCTGAATTATTCCCACCTTATACTACTGTACATCCACTGTTCTTCAGTCAGACAGAAATATTTCATTTTTTAATCCAATACGAGTGTCACAAAGTTAAAACTTCTCTCTGTTCATTTAAAAAAATGTCATATTTAGACATTAGATGGTGTTTGATATCACTGGTCTACAAGTCAAATGTTTCCGGAATAAAAACTAATGAAATGTTCCCACATGTGTGTTAGTGATAAAGAAAACTCAAGTGTTAAATGATGGTTGGATCAAGTTTCCAAGATAAGTCTGGGGTCAAAATGTGACATTTTTAAAATTAACAATTGGTCTCAGACCTTTTTTTCCATTTTGTTCATACAGGAAATGAAAATACAATTATTGAGTGATTTCAGGACGACTGCTTTCATTACCAAGGATATTTAAATATACCGCAGATATTTTTTTTTCCTTTTTTTTAATGTCGCAATAATCATGCCAGGAATGATTTATGAACTAATCCCTGTGCAAAAACATCTTCAAAAAAGTGTTGAACTGGACAGTTTGGTGTATGGAGGTGGTACAGAGACTGAGATGGTTCAACCACAGAAAGGTTAAAAAGTGACAGTTAAAGATTTACAAAGAATAATTTTAATATAAGATAAAACTTTTTTAATCTCCCAGGGGAGAAATTCAGGTGTCTGGCAGCAAAATGCAGTCAAACACAAATAAATAACAAACAGACAACAACAATACAAACAAACAATAACTCAAATGTATTATTATTATATATAAATAAATAAATAAATAATGGATTGGGTTTATATAGCACTTTTTTGACCACTCAAAGCGCTTCACATCAGTGTTCCATTATTCATTCACTCTCACATGCTCCCTCTGGTGGTGGTAAACTACATTTGTAGCCACAGTTGCCCTGGGGCAGACTGACATTTCTGACCACTACCAAACATTCATACACCAGTGTGAGTGGCACTAGAGGCGAGGAGGGTGAAGAGTCCTGCCCAAAGACACAACAGACGGACTAGAGCAGGATTCAAACCACCAACCCTTTGGTTACTGGATTACCCGCTCTATCAACTGAGCCATGGCCGACCACAGGATTTTTTCCAGTGTTCATATGGTTCTGTGTGATTACTACAGTCTATTCAGGTGATGGCAGCAGGCGAACACCCTCCTACAGTATTCACTGGAGTCTGTTTTAAAACACACATCCTCTTCTACAAAACACCTCCTACACAGTCCACTGTCCTCCTCAACACAGACACACCTTCTAATCAGTTTGTCCAGACGATTACTGTCCTCATGGTCGTACTGTCACCCTGACAGACGAACCACAAGAACAGTGTACGACACAACACTGATGGAAAATGAACAACATACAGTAGCAGCACATATGGACTGACCTGAACTATCTGCTCTGAGCAGACCAGACTGACAGACAGACTGACAGACAGACACACAGACAGACACACAGACACACACAGACAGACACACACACAGACAGACTGACTGACAGACACACAGACAGATAGACACACACACACACACACACACACACACATACACGCACACACACACACACACAGACAGACAGACACACAGACAGACAGACACACAGACAGATAGACAGACACACGGACACACACACACACATACACACACACACTGACTACAATAATCCTGTCCAACCAATGTTGGGTGAGATTAATTAGTTGGAAACGATGCTTCTTTCCAAAGTTAATGATCATCTCCTTGGCCTTTGAGGTGTTTAAAATAAAACCATTGTCTCTGCTCCACCACCACCACCCTTCACATATACAACCATGGCTGAGTCGTCAGAATATTTCTGGACATGACATGCTGCAGATCTATAAGTAACGTCAGCACAGTGTGAAGACAAAGGGTGAGAGTACAGTCCCCTGTGGTGCCCCAGTGTTGCTCATCACAGTCCCTGACACACAGGCCCCCAGACAGACATACTGTGACCTTCAGGTCAAGTAATTGTGGATCTAGCGAATAGAAAGAGGATCCACTCCCCTCCTCTCCAGCTTCACCCTCAGAAGCTGAGGCTGGATTGTGTCAAAGGTTTAAAGTAAAGTAATAAAACATCAACCTCACATAGCCGCTAGCACCAACAAGGAAGGAGAGTGACCGATGGACCATATACGAGACCACATCATCCACTCTCATACTGGCCTAATAGGCAAACTAAAGGGGGTCTAGTGCCCCCTGCACTTGAGGTTTGAGCAGCCACAGTAGCCTCTCAAAGGTCTTCATTAGAACTGATGTCAGGGCCACTGCTCTGTCGCCCTTCATCCCTGCAGGCGCTGCCATCTTAGGCACTGGGATAAGGACAGGGACACATCCAGTTTGAAGACTCTTGTTGAAGACGGTGTGAAGAGGCACAGCCAACATTCCCTCAGGAGCCGTAATGATATTGTGAATTCACCCACTGTGGAACTAATAAAGGATTATCTTATCTTATTGCATCAGGACCAGCAGATTTACATCCACAGTTTCTGTTGTATGTATTTATATACGAAACAATTCCTCAAAAGCAGAAGAAATGCTCAGGCCTTGAAAAAAAAATAAATAAATAAATAATAATAATAATAATAATAATAATAAGGCTGTTAGTGATAGAAAAAACTCAAGTCTTAAATGATGGTTAGAACAAGTTTCCAAGATAAGTCTGGGGTCAAAATGTGAAATTCTTAGAATGAACAACAGAATAGGTTTTAGTCCAAAGGAATGTTGGTCTCAGATCTACCAGATCTACTTCCAAACACTGTCTGCACATTATGATCCATTGACTTTACAGGTTCTTTCTAGTGGAGTATTTACTAATCCATTGTATACATGTACATAAACCACTATATATGTGGAATAACACACCATCATATATATTAAAAACATGAACCAAGCAGCACTAAAGTCATTTGTTTCCTGACTCATCCAATTAAAGTATGTAAGATTTAACACATTTAATGCCTGAATAAGATATTGTCTAAAAAAAAAAAAAGGAAAAAAAAAGAAAAAAGTAGAGCAGTATAATCAGTGAATGTTTTGGTTAAATTTGAGGTTTTTACAGATGCACATTTTGTGACATAAGCTTAGGTCCGGTTTTGGGTCAAATAAAAATGTGTTTAGTAAACAATTATTACATTTTTATTAGTCTTATTTATTAAGTCTGTAAAAGTATATTTAAAATACAGTAATAAACACAAAAAATGCAGAGCAAAAAATATGCAAAACATGCTAAAATGATGAAAAATTCCAAACATATTTAAAAACTCTTGTAAAATACAGAAAAATAACATATGATATATATACTTGCAACCAACCACTTTTTAACTAGCCTGCCCGCAACTCCAACCACATTTGATCTCAGTTTCCATGGAAAAGGAAAGAGTGGGAGCTGCTCATCATCTTTAAAAATCTCAGTGAATGTGTCCCAAACCTTCCTTTTTTTGTTTGAGTCTTTCCAATCTCCCAACTTTATTTTTTCTCTTACCCCCTCCATATCATAGGATACTTCCCACGTCGTCTGTCACCGTCACAGAAATTCAGTCAATAGAATTTCCTTGAAGGTGTGTATTAATAATAGAAACTGTACCTAATATTTAAATTACAATGATTATTATTATCTTAAAATTTATCTCAAATGACAAATGACCCGACCAACCGCAATCTGAACATCATTAAAATATTGTTAAATATTTTTATTGAAAAAAAAAAAAAAAAAAAGAAATATATATATATATATATATATATATATATATATATATATATATATATATATATATATATATATATATATGTTTAGTTTTTACACCCTGCAGTGTGTGTCTTAGTGTTTTTATGTGCACATGTGAGTTTGTCTTTGACCTTTGACCCCTCTTCCTCCACAGCTGTTGTGATCACCCCCAGCCTGAAGGTCGACCCCTCCACAGGTCTGTCCACCACCTCCTCCAGCCTCCAGTACATGGCCACCAAGGATGACTCCAACGCTGTCTTCACCTGCGAGTCGTCGCCAGAACTGGAGGCACAGGCTGGACCGTTTGCTGTTCACTGTGAGTCTGAACACATGTGTGTGTGTGTGTGTGTGAGAGAGAGAGAGACCTCAATCTGCTGCAGGTTATTCACCTGGATGACATGTTTTAGCTGTAGGTTCATTACCAGTAACACATGTAGACAAATGGAATATATAGAAGAACATGAACTCATCTGTTTTTACATGGAAACAACAACAAACCAGAATATAGAAGAAAATACACTCTATACTGGTACAATAGGTGGAACACAGGTGTGTACGCTGTTAAAATATAAATGTGACCAAGTGTATTTGTCTCATTTCTAGTCCAAATATCTGATCAGACAGAATCACCTAAAGAGGAACTTTTCAGTCACATATAAGAACTGATTTATAGACAATAGATCTGGAAAATATGATTTAAAAGATCTGAACAAGATCATTGGAAGATTTTAGTTTTTTTGTTATTCATTTATTTTGCTTAATTCAAGACACTTTAAACTTTTTTTTTTGCTTAAAATGATATATTTTTTTTATATTATTTATTTTTTTGTTTTTTTTTTCACATTAATTTGTACAGAATCACCATAGAATCACCCACAGTGACTTACCCCCAATAGTGACCTGTGAGTCCAGGTCTGGTCCGGTTTTGGTCAAAGCGAAAGTAGGTTTCCTGGGGTCAACAAAATAAAATTTAAATTTGTTTCTTCTCAAAACAATATATGTTTGAATGAGTGATTTATTTACATAACAAAACCATCATGGAACAAAAACTGACACCTTGTAATTGCTCGGAGCTACTTTCTCTCAACATCGATCAATGTTGTCACTGCTAACAGCTGTGCACCTGCACATAGCAGCCACAAACACTGCCCAACAACTGATGAAAGTAGCCACAGCTGTTAGCAGTGACAACGCACATTGACCACTATGGAGAGAAAGTAACTCCAAGCAATTACAAGGTGTCAGTTTTTGTTCCGTGAAAGAACAAATGATTACATTTTGGTGGTGATCCAGAAAAGATCCTGGATTCTGGATCACTTTGAAATTTGACGTTGTGCTGAATGGAGAATACATTTCAAAGTGATCCAGAATCCAGGATCTCTTCCAGATCACTGCTAAAATGTAAACATTTGTTCCTTGTCACACTCCCAACACATCCTGAAAATGTGATCAAAATCCAAACTTTTTGCGTAATGCTGATTACGCAAAGAAGCAGATTTTTAGGGCTGATATGTTATCCTATTGTGTTTAATTGGCATGTTTAAATATCATACTAATTAGAGGACACACAACACTTATAAACTTGAACTTGTTTTATTGAAAATTAAACATTAAAAAACATGTGAAATAAATATAAAATGAATAAATACTAAATAAATAAATATTAATATAAAAAATAAATATTCAATATACAATCATTTACCATTTCAACAATATAAAACTCCATCTCCCAGCATGCTGTGCAGGAAACCAGAAATAGTAACTAGAGAGTTTCTGTGTGATTTGTCTTTGGTTCACAATCAACCTAAACATGTAAACATCACAAAAACTAACATGATAATGTTTTATAACATTTATAAAACATTATCATGTTAGTTTTGCATCCTGTTTTTGTTACATTTTCAGTAAGATTTTCCGTTACTATAGTTTAGATTGTAATAGTGTTGAGGGGTCTTTCATAGTTAAACATCGTAACGTTTCATTTCCAGAGGAGTTCTACAACTGTGATGCAGTTGAAATGCTGTTCGTTTTTACTTTCACTTAATGAAGCAACACATCATGACAACAGGAGAATAAATATACGACTTCAGGACATATCTCTGCTAACTACTGAAGCATCACGCTGCATCCTAAGTAGCTGCCCACAGATGTGCCTGACTTAAAATCGGTGCAACCAAATAGGAATGTCGGTCGATGCCAATTGATGAAAAAATAGCTAAAATCAGCCAATCAATTGGTTGGCCTCTAATAATAATAATAAAAATCCTTTGTGGGTCAGCTCAACCGTTTGGTAGAGGTAACTTTGAACCCAGATATCTAATCTAAATTTAAGTCCTTTGACACCAAACTTCTTGGGCAGTCTCCCCCTTTTGTAAGAAGCATGTAATGCACAAAGACCCCACTGGGGGCACTGTCAATTATATATTCAGGTAATGCTTGTATATATATATATATATATATATATATATATATATATATATATATATATATATATATATATATATATATATATACCACCAAGGAAGACGATCAGTTTTTAACAGCTAATTATTTTTTCATTTTATTAACTTTTACAGAATCTATTTTACATACATAATCCTCAAAAATACTTTGGTATTTATGTAACATTTTTTTGAAAACATGTTAAACCAAACAGTAGAGATGATAGTAAAGGGTCATGAAATGCTAATGCTAATTGCTAATCTAATCACTAATGATACAAACACAAACAGTTAATATGTCTAATTTGAACCAAGTCACAAATTATGTTGGTAAGATTGGTGAAGGAGTTAGAGTTTTAATAGTTTAGTTAAATTTAGGGTCAGTGAAAAAAAAACAAACTAAAATAGATATTTTATGTTATAATGGTCCCTGTGAGAATAAGAATAAGAATAAGAATAAGAATAAGAATAAGAATAAGAATAAGAATAAGAATAAGAATAAGAATAAGAATAAGAATAAGAATAAGAATATTTTCAGTCGTACCTGTGAACCCATTGACCTTCCTCTGACCTCCAGTGCTTTCCTCCTCCTTCAGTCGTTCGTCTTCAGATGTTTTGTGCTGATGCTTTACATTTTTTTTTAGCATCGTTTATTCTGAACTTCAAAGGGAAATTCTTCAGTTAATTCACATGTTCTCAGACTTTTCCTCTAGGAATCTGTGTGAATACGACACCAGGACACGTCTGTATCTGAAAAAGTGAAGCCTCTGTTAATTCACTTCAACTGAAAGAGTCTATTCAAACGGACAAAGGGAAGTGTTTTCCCTGGTTATCTGTGCTCAGACTCACTGCACAAAACCACCATGTGATTCCACAAAACAGGAATCAATCACACAAAGGCCTGAAGAGAATCTGAAACAACGAGCGTTTTTATCTGAAATAAAGAGTCGGAGCTGCTGTTTATGACGCTTTTGTTTAAAACACTGAACGTGTTTTTCATTGAGTGAATGAAATCTTTATTTTTGAACATGTAGGCAGTCACATCTGAAGAAAATCAAACAATAAAATATCAGTAACGATGCGTAAAAGGTTAAGTTAATTCACGTCAAGTACATAGTTATAGTCAAGTGTCCATATATGTTCAGAACATAAAAGACATTTATTACCTTTATTCTGTGGTATTCTATTCACAACAGGTTAAAAATAAATAAAAAGAAAAAGGAAAATGTGGTATCATCCCCAGTGCAATATGCAGTACAAAAATAATGACATAATAAATAATATACAATAAAAAATTATATATATATATATATATATATATATATATATATATATATATATATATATATATATATGAATGAACAACAGAAAATAATCAAAACGAAGGCTTGGTGCAGGAACGAAAACACCATAATTTATGTGGAATTATTTCCTTTCTTTCTTTCTTTCTTTCTTTCTTTCTTTCTTTCTTTCTTTCTTTCTTTCTTTCTCTCTTGTTTATTTATTCATTTATTTTAATTTATTTATTTTATTTTGTATTTATTTTATTTAGTATTATTCATTCATTATCTAAACCCGCTTTATCCTCACTAGGGTCGCGGGGGTCACTGGGGTCTAATCCAGCTACAATGGGCGAAGGCGGGGTACACCCTGTATGAGACGCCAGTTCATCTCAGGGCTGAACATATATAGACAAACAATCACTCTCACATTCACACCTATGGCCAATTTTAGATTAACCAATTAACCTATCAGTGCATGTGTTTGGATGGTGGGAGGAAACCGGAGTGCCCGGCGAAAACCCACGCGGACACGGGTGCACTGCACCACCGTGCTAACCACTGCACCACCGTGCCGCCCCTATTTAGTATTATTTTTTATTAATTAATTTTCAATTGAGTATTTTTTCATATCACATTTCATATTATATCATGTGTCAGACACACACACACAGTTTTTATTGTAATATTGTGCAGCCTTATTAAAAACTGCTGCCATTCACTGTAGAATTTATAGAGAACAACACTTTAAATGTTAAAATAGTGATATTTTACTCCAAATATGAGGTGTGAGTTATTACTTCACTTTTATTGAGTGGATTCTATAGGTTTATTTTTACAGTGTAACTCAGTAAATAAGAAAAAAGAACTTCCTTGTGTTTTATAAAACACACAGGTATGAAGTATCACTCACATAAAGGAAAATAAATGTGCTTTTATGACACATATATGTATTCATATGCACATGTAGCGTAGCTTTTGTAAGCAGCTTAAAACGCTCCAGATTTTCTTTGACAGATTGAAGGGAAAGGATTCCAGGACGTTGGAGGAAAACAGCGAAGGCGCATCATTCACCTTTTGTAATGAAGTTATAGCCACACGGCAATATTTGAATATGATTAAGAAGAATAAGTCCATGCAAATGTACTTTTACATGTGTTCACTGTCACTGGCGCTACACAAGCAGCACATGCTATTGTGTTGGTACAGGACGACCTATGTGGATTAGGTTTTTTTTTTATTTTTATTTTTTAGTTCAGCTGAGGATGGATACAGGTCTCTGATATTTGTAAGTAGGGCTTAATATAAGGGGAAGCAAGACTGAGAATACTCTGGAACATCTGACTTTGGCTTACCATACTGACAGCTGTGCCCCCCCCCTTCTTGTTTTATGTAAAAATAAAATAAAATAAAATAAAATAATAATAATAATAATAATAATAATAATAATAATAATAATAATAATAATAATAATAACAACAACAACAACAATAATAATAATAATAATAATAATAATAATAATAATAATAATAATAATAATAATAATAATAATAATAATAATAATAATAGATGGTAGACCTCCACCAAGGCTTGATTTTTCACTCATACGTGACGTGATGAAGCCACAGGTGTTGATCCATCTGATGAGAGATGATGTGAATGAAGAAAAAATGCGAGATTCTATCTTGTCTGAATCCTGAGATATTACCACTGATGTGTTTTAGCTGTTGACCTTAAGTGTGACCTTGACCTTTGACCTTCATTACTCAAAATCTAATGGGTTCTTCCTTGACCCATTATCTATCATTCCTGAAAGTTTAATCCAAATCCATTCAGACTTTTTTGCGTAATCGTAATAATAATAATAATAATAGTCATAAATAACAATAAAAAGTCATTGAAAAAATAATAAATACAAGTTAATTTAGTGTTCATGTCTGTTTTGTTGATGTCTCTTATGAAATGACATCCACAAAATATGTTTTTTTATATGGAAAGGCTCCACAGGACAGAAGACTGTTAGCGTTACTGACCTACTACACAAAAAAATGCAAAATAATCTAACTTCACTGATGTTTTTCAAACCATGCAGACAGCCAAATCCCAGAGGAGCTAAGCTAGCAGAGGACAGTGGTGGATCTTTTTTAAGGACTTTGTGTTTGCTGTTGTATCCAGGTCCATCCCAGTCCTTCACTCACTTTAGTTATATTGTCTTGTTTGTTGTTTAAACAGATTTAAACACAGGGGTTTGTTCTCTGTCCACATTTGGTGTAACTAATATTATTACAATAGTCCTACATGCACAGTTTACACACACAGCCTCCACCCCCACCTGTTTTTTTACACTTTAAACATGAAATAAATATTTATAAGACAATATTTGAAGCCAATGCTGTTTTTTCTGTGTTTTTTTTTTACCTCCACCAAAGAGGAATTAAATTTGAGTCAGTTTGTTTGTTTGTTTGTTTGTCTGTTTATTTGATTGTCTGTCTGTCAAATAGATTACGTAAAAAAAAACAGATTTTGATAAAATTTTCAGCATGTTTTGAGAGTGTCACAAGGAACAAATGATTACATTTTGGTGGTGATTCGGAAGAGATCCTGGATTCTGGATCAGTTTGAAATGTATTCTCAATTTACTGCAATGTAAAAGTTATTTCATTATTTACTCCTATTTTTTTTTTTTTTTACTTTATTTTCCTTGTTTATTTGTGTATGTTAATCTATATAATTATGCACATTTTTCATCAGTACTTATGTGTATTAATTGTTCATATTTAAAATACCTCATGTATCATTTGTTTTCTGATTCATCTCATTAACCCTTTGTTGGTCAGCTCAACCGTTTGGTAGAGCTAACTTTGAACCTTGATTTCTAATCTAAATTTAAGTCCTTTCATACTAAACGCCTTGGGCAGTCAGTGATATATTCAGCTCATGCTAATATATATACCACCAAGGAAGACGATCATAAACCTAACAACACCTCTGCTATTATATTTTCTTTTGGACACAATTTTTTTTTTCATGTTATTAACTTTTACAGAATCTATTTTACATACATAATCCTCATAATGTTTCAAAAATACTTTGGTATTCTTGTAACACTTTTTGAAAACATGTTAAACCAAACAGTAGACATGATAGTAAAGGGTCATGAAATGCTAATGCTAATTGCTAATCTAATCAGTAATGATACAAACATAAAGAGTCAATACGTCTAATTTGAACCAAGTCACAAATTATGTTGGTAAGATTGGTGAAGGAGTAATGTTAGAGTTTTAATACTTTAGTTAAATTTAGGGTCAGTAAAAAAAAAAAAAATCTATGTTTTATATTATAATTGTCCCTGTGAGGTGGAAAAAGCAAAAAAAAAAATAAAAAAAATTTGCAGTGTGACCAACAAAGGGTTAAATTATGTTCAATACCTTCTAAACAAAATATGTGCAGAGCAGTGTTATAATAATAATAATAATAATAATAATAATAATAATAATAATAATAATAATAATAATAATAATAATAATAATAATAATTGTTATTATTATTATTATTATTATTATTATTATTATTATTATTATTATTATTATTATTATTATTATTATTATTATTATCCAGATTTTCCTGGAAAAAAAAACTATCTTTATTACTTGACTGTGAATGAAAGGGTTAATATTTTCCATGCATTAATAGTCAGAGGCCAAATGACAGATACCAATACATGGCTTGGTTTTCTTTTGAAGGGATAATGACTGATGAAATCCATGTGTTTTTTTTAACCTACGCACTTATTTCCTTGTAAAGGATGGTGGTGTTTGTGAAACATGTGTCCTGAGCAGAAAACACACTCCTTCCATAAACCTCACACACACACACAACCTTACATTTTACACCTTAAGGTGATTTTCACTCTCAACTACGCTTTGAAATTGCCTCTAAGGATAAAAATAAAGAATATATCTGAGTCCTTGCTTTTCTTAACGTTCTTTTATCTGGAGCTTTCATGCTGTGAGGTTGTTTACATGCTTGTTTTTTTATTTTTTTTTATTTTCATGGTTTGTTTTTATTTCAAAGCGCTTTTTGTCTGTTGTTCTCCACATTCCGTGTCCTCTCACTCGAGTTATTTGTGTTGGTCTGTGTGGATGCTTCATTACCAGCCTTCACTTTCATATGTATATGGATGTACAGCACCGCAGCATCCCAAAACAATTCTAAATAATGGCAGGAAAACAAGAGCATACATATCAGCCAACGCAACAGGCACATACAAGAGAAAAAAAAGGAATGTCGGCATCATTTTATTACCTCCGCCAAGGCAGACCCCCCCCTCCCGAATGAAGAGAGGTCCGGCAAGGAGGTTATGTCTTCAATAGAGTTTGTTTGACTGTCAGCAACATGACTCAAAAAGTTAGGGGTGGATTTTGAAAACATTTTCAGAATGTGTTGGAAGTGTGACAAGGACCAAATGATTAAATGTTGGTGGTGATCCAGAAGAGATCCTGGATGGTAGATCACTTTAGGAATGTATTCTCCATTTACCGCAATGTAAAATTTCAAAGTGATCCAGAATCCAGGATCTCTTCTGGATCACCACCAATATTTAATCATTTGGTCATTGTGACACTCCCAACAAAAATGACACAAAACACAAAAAACACAAAAAAAATAAAAAGAAAAATAAAAATAAATATATATATATATAATATATATATATATATATGTGTGTGTGTGTGTGTGTGTGTGTGTGTGTTATGTGGCCTTTCTGTCCAATGAGAACCCTGAATGAGCAATTAACTAGAGCAGATTACACCTGTTTCCATGGAAACCTTTATTCGGAATTAAGATGTCCATGTAAACACGAAGGAAATATCTTCAATTCTGAATTATTTTATTCAGAATAAATCATTCTGAATTAAAATGTATCAAGATACGTATCACATTGGCTTTAAAAGTAAAATTAACTTCTTTTTTTTTTTTTAAATAAAAGTTACATTTACATCCCTATTCTTTATGTTTGTATGTATATATATATATATATATATATACATACACACATATACATATAGTTAAGTTAAGTTGACGTCGACCCGTCACTGGTGACATCATTGATATTTTTTTCAGTAATTAAAAAAAAACACAAGAGGAAGAGAATGTTTTGCAACATCCTGTATTCACTGACAATGGTCAGGTCATGCACACAACTTATACATGATGGTAATTATTATCAAGTATTAATGTACAGCTGTTAGTTTGGTGAGATGACCCGTTAACCTCCACACCTGTTGCCAGGCGTCCATATTGTTATCACCAAAAACACTTGATTAGTGATTAGTTCTAAATGTCATGTTAAAGTATTGAAGTTGACTAGTCTGTACAACCATCATATATATATGTCACAGTAGAAATGATCATTCTCCTGGTAGAGTTGACATTTTTAATCTCCACTAGTGGTGGATCTAGACCGCTAACAACAACGTAATAGCATTTCCAGAATTGAAAAAGAATTTTTTTTTAAATAAACACAAATAATTTATATACATAGTTTATTTACATTAACATTTACAAATAAATACTATATTAAGGATATTGATCAACATTTCAGTTTGATGAGGCAACAAAAATCAGTCTAGAATTCTGTTTCTGAGCTTGTGGTTGGGTGGGCACAGCTGTCAATCAGGGTGGACCCTGCCCACCCAGGCCCACTTGTAGATCCGCCCCTGATCTCCACTAGTAGAGATGCCAATCACAGTCTCTACTAGAACCATTGCCAGTTCTAATCGTACAGACTGTAAAGTACATCTCCTCTAGGGGAGTTTGAAATCCTAAATAAATCCAATCTCAGTTGTTATCTCACCTACAGTAGGTGAGAATCTGTATAAAAAGGGAACTCTTAATCTATAAAAAAGTAACAATAATTGTATTTAACATATCAATAATAGTGAACAATATAAATGACATTACTTTGATTTTCTTCCACACATCATATTTTTTACATCACAGTTTTCATCACATGATTTTATAATGTTCATAGCAGCCATAAAAGAACACAATATTAATAAATTATACAGTTTATGTTGCAAATTACTTTTCTAATTATATACCATCAAGCTTGTTGAAGTGTTACACTTCATTTCACAGTTATTTTCTCACCTTTTTTGGTGTATGAGCGTGTTGTTCTTTGATCATCTTGACTACTTTTGTTCAAATTATTAACTTTTCTCTAAGTGAATTACAGATTGTCCTAGTAGTTGTGATTTTCATCTCTACTCTGATGTAAATATATATATATATATAGAAAATTGTCAATTAAAACCATCATGTACTGTAGGTGTTGTTTCTATGGTTTTGACTCTTCTTTTCTGTCTGGTCTTAGATCCATCAGAGAAAGTTAGCCTTCAAATCCTGACCAAAGGCCCCATCGTAGAAGACGATAACGTGACATTGAAGTGTCATGCTGACGGCAACCCTCCACCCAGAGCGTTCTTCTTCTACATCAAGGTCAGTCCCAGTCCACAGTTGAACCCACAGCAGTTTTTTTTTTCTGTGGATGTGTGGAATAATAGTGGGTGATTGTGAATTCACTTCACTCCTTCTTCTTTCAGAACAGCACACACTTTTTATCACAATATTTGAATATTCTGTTTGACTGGAAGACTGGGTTTAAAAGAGGAAAAGACATTTGGCTGCAACAGTTCTATACTCTGAATTATGATGACACGTGTTGTAAAGTCTTGACTCACAATATGAGCGGTGATCAGAGGTGAAAGTAACTGAGTAAACGTACTTCATTACTTTAATTCAGTCGACTTCTGTACTTTTGTACTTTATACTCCTTACATTTATATAAATATCTGTACTTTATACTCCTTATATTTATATACACATCTGTACTTTATACTCCTTATATTTATATAAATATCTGTACTTTATACTCCTTACATTTATATAAATATCTGTACTTTATACTCCTTACATTTATATAAATATCTGTACTTTATACTCCTTATATTTATATAAATATCTGTACTTTATACTCCTTACATTGATATAAATATCTGTACTTTATACTCCTTACAGTTATATAAATATCTGTACTTTATACTCCTTACATTTATATAAATATCTGTACTTTATACTCCTTACATTTATATAAATATCTGTACTTTATACTCCTTATATTTATATAAATATCTGTACTTTATACTCCTTATATTTATATAAATATCTGTACTTTATACTCCTTACATTTATATAAATATCTCTACTTTATACTCCTTACAGTTATAGACATATCTGTACTTATTTTTTATTATCTCCATGAAATAATAATTAATGTAATAATTAGTATTAGAGTTTGTTCAAATGTGAGAAATTAGCAGAATTAAATTCATTCATTCTTTTTTAATTATTATTTTGACACAGTATATCACCTTCTGGTGATTAATTTTATATCCATGTTTCTTTGCTTCAAAAATTAAACAGGTGTTTTCCAGCTGAGTGGACATTTTTGTAATTCCAGGAAAAATAGGTTCTTGTAAAACTATTTCAATCACATTGTGTTTTTCATGCTTGAAGAAGAATAAAAACACTCAGGAAACAAGTCTCCACTCAGGTTCTCATAATTCATGCACCAGAGAATATGTGTTTTTGCATTAAAACAAAGAAAAACATTTGGTGTTGTCTTTATTTATAGTATATTATGTTATTTTTTTTTATTATTACCATATTTTGTGGACTATAAATTGCACTGGAGTATAAGTTGCATTTTTGGGGTAAATTTATTTGATAAAATCCAACATCAAGAACAGACATTTCATTTTGAAAGTCAATTTAAAATAAAAATAAAATAGAGAACAGGTGTACAGTATGCTAATGTACTGAGAACGTGCCTGGTATGTTAACATAACATAGTGGTTCTAAAATCCCGTCTTCATGGCCCAGTGTCCTGCATGTTTAACATAGCTCCATTTTTTTAAATATATATATAGTACAGTAAATAACATAAATTAATAATACAAATAATGAAAAATAAATATTGTCATCTGAACCCATTTTATCCTCACTAGGGTCACAGGGGTCACTGGGGGCCTAATCCAGCTACAATGGGTGAAGGCGGGGTACACCCTGTATGAGTCTCCAGTTCATCTCAGGGCTGAACATATATAAACAAACAATCACTGTCACATTCACACCTATGGACAATTTAGATTAACTAATTAACCTATCAGTGCATGTGTTTGGATGGTGGGAGGAAACTGGAGAAAACCCACACAGACACGAGGAGAACATGGAAACTCCACACAGAAAGGTCTGGTGTGGGAATCGAACCAGGGACCTTCTGTCAGTACTAACCACTGAAAAATAAATGAAAAATAATAATAAAAAAAAAAAAAAAATAATAATAATAATAATAATTTTAAAACATTTAAAAATGCAAATATAGATAAATTAAAAATAAATAAATAAATAAACACACACATATAGATATATATATGTGTGTGTGTGTGTGTGTGTGTGTGTGTGTGTCTGCGTGTCTGTGTAAAAAATTATTTTTAAAAATGTAAGTTTAAAAATAAATAAATGTCTCTCTTTTCCATCACACTTGGAAGTCATGACATCATTATCAGGCTTCTGAAGAGCTGATCAATAATTGAACTAGGTTTGATAGAAGAGGGAAATAACTAAAACATGCAGGACACTGGACCAGAGGACTGGATGTGAGAACCACCAGTTATTCAGATAACTATAACATAAAGAACATACTCATGCATGTACAAATAACATGTGCCATTATATAATAATGTGTTAATAATTTCACATATAAGTCCATCCACAGCCAGACTATGAAAAAAATACTGCAACTTATAGTCCAACAAATACAGTCAAAACTAAAGAAAGAATGAAAGAAAAAAAATTATAAAATAAGAAATAAAATGAAGGTAAATAATGAAATAAAACTAGTGTTATTTCCATTTTCTATCAGTAGTATAGTATATACATGTGCATGCTTGCATATACACATACTTTTATATTGTTTATACTATGTTTTAGTATATATTAAAGTATATGCACGTATGGAATATGATCAAACATAATGTACATAATGTGTACAGGTGTCAGAACATTGCAAATGTTCAGTTAAATGTCCAGAGTACTGATAGTCTTTATGTTGGTTATTTTATATTTGATGACATATTTGGACTAGAAATGATGTATTTTTCCTGTGTACTCGCCCTTTACACTCTCTCTCTCTCTCTCTCTCTCTCTCTCTCTCTCTCTCTCTCTCTCTCTCGTTCCACCAGGGCCACAAAGTGCTGGTGGAAAATTCCGACAGCTACACTGTGACTGGCATCAGTAGGGACGCAGCAGGTGAATACAAATGCTCTCTGGCTGACAATGAGAAAATGGAAGCCTCCCAAAGCATCAGCGTCAACTGTGAGTACTCATGACATATGGACAGCGTTAGTGTGTGTCAGTAAAAAAGAAGCAGAACGAAGCAAAACGAGTCCCAGAGCTGAAACATTCCACTGCAAACTAATGAAGTGTCTATATATAAAACACACACACTTTTATTCACTGTAAATAAAGTCATGAGAGCTGAGAGGTATAATGATATTAACTGTATGACAGAGAGGAGGAGGAGGAGGAGAGGGAGGGGAGGGAGGGGAGGAGTAGGATAGGGAGGAGGAGGAGGAGGAGGAGGAGGAGGAGGAGGAGGAGGAGGAGGAGGAGGAGGAGGAGGAGGAGGAGGAGGAGGAGGAGGAGGAGGAGGAGGAGGAGGAGGGGAGGGAGGGGAGGAGTAGGATAGGGAGGAGGAGGAGGAGGAGGAGGAGGAGGAGGAGGAGGAGAAGAGGGAGGGGAGGGAGGGGAGGGAGGGGAGGGAGGGGAGGAGTAGGATAGGGAGGAGGAGGAGGAGGAGGAGGATAGGGAGGAGGAGGATAGGGAGGAGGAGGATAGGGAGGAGGAGGAGGAGGAGGAGGAGGAGGAGGAGGAGGAGGAGGAGGAGGAGGAGGAGGAGGAGGAGGAGGAGGAGGAGGAGGAGGAGGAGGAGGAGAGGCAGGGGAGGAGTAGGATAGGGAGGAGGAGGAGAGGGAGGAGGAGGAGAGGGAGGAGGAGGTGGAGGAGGAGGAGAGGCAGGGGAGGGGGAGGAGAGGAGGAGAGGGAGGAGGAGGAGGTAGAGAGAGGTAG
Organism: Siphamia tubifer; assembly: GCA_020466265.1. Taxonomy (NCBI): domain Eukaryota; kingdom Metazoa; phylum Chordata; class Actinopteri; order Kurtiformes; family Apogonidae; genus Siphamia; species Siphamia tubifer. The sequence goes on from CM035796.1 coordinate 35,027,565, forward strand.
AGGGGGATGAGGGGGAGGAGGTGTAGGGGAGAGGAGGAGGAGCAGGAGGAGGAGGGGGGCGGGGGAGGAGAGGGAGGAGGGGGAGAGAGAGGAGGAAGAAGATAGAGTAGTAGAGGAGGAGGACAAAGCTGCTTTTTCTCCTCCTTCCCTCCACTATCACTCCCCTCAGTCATTACTTCTCCTCAGGTCTGTTTCAAACCCTTCAGTTCCAATAGTTCCTATAATTATAATAAGACACTTGTCCTCATGTCCGTCCTCTGCAGTAAGACTGTAGTTCACTAGGAAACAAAGAAGTGGATTTTTTTAGTTTTGTTTTGGGTGTTTTTTTTCCAGCTCCACAACTTTTAGATTGAGTTTGTGCCTGAGGAAAGAAAAACAATAGCTTAGTAAATTGAAAATAGTTTAACCCATAAAGGCCCAAACCTCCACAGTGACCAACTGCACCGACTGTTATTTTAATATCTTATCATTCATCTATTCTAACAATACATACAAATAATTGGTATAAAATTCAGCTGTTCATCATTTCATTGTCATCAATTATGACCCTGAGGCTCTGTCGTTACCATGGAAACACCAACATATGTTATAGTCCACTGTAGTCCTTTGGGTATTGACCCAGTGACCTCTGACCTCTTGGATCCACAATAGGTCAAGATCTATACACACAAGATGCAGAATTGAAATTGAAAGATGTTTGTGCTCATTGGAGGTTTGCAAGATGAGTAGTTGAAAAGTTATATCCAAAATTTGATTTAGACATTTACTCTGACATTGACCTTTGACCTTGAGTCTTCAAATTTGTCCTTCATGGTTCTGATGTCAATGCACATCAACAGTGAGAGCAAAAAGAAACTATATGTAAAACTGAGTATACAGGAATGAAAAGGAAATTTTTGATTTACCCCGTCTCTGATCATTGTGAAAACACACTTTTTAATGTCTTGACCTTTGACCCACATCAAAATTTAATGGAATGTATTCTGGACCATCTCACATATTTCCTGAAAATGTGGTGGAAATTAGTCCTGCAGTTTTTGTGTAAACTTCCTGACCATCACACAAAACAAAATAATTCATGCCAGGTACAACAAACTCACTGTGGGTTTGACCTTACAAGGTCAAAGGTCATGATGCAATTTTGAAGCTCATGCCTTGTTTCCTCTCTCTCAATAATAGTAACTAAGTCTCTATATCCACTGGTTTTTATGTTATAGTCCATTTTAGTTTTTTACATATTGACCCAGTGACCTCTGACCTCTTGGGTCAACAATAGGTCAAGATCTATACACACAAGATGCAGCGTTTTGGTGCTCGTTAGAAGTCTGTAAGATGAATAGTTAAAAATTTTCTATCCACAATTTGATTTTGATTATTTAAATGTGTCAACACTGAGAACAAAAATAAGCTATATGCAAGGTCAAAGGTCATGATGTAATTTTTAAGCCTATGCCAGATTTCCTATCTGTCAATAATAGGTAACTAAATCTCTATCTGCATACCTTTTTACCTGTGAGCAAATTTTTTTAGGTATTGAACCAGTGACCTCTGACCTCTTGGGTCAAAATCTATACACACAAGATGCAGAATTGAAAGAACATCATTTTGGACCTCTTTGAAAGTCTGTAAGATGAATAGTTGAAAAGTTATATAAAAAATTTTTTTTTACCTTTCTTGTGACCTTGACCTTTGACCTAGTGTTTTCAAATTTAGCCTTCAAGGTTCTGATGTTATTACACATCAACACTAAGAGCAAAAAGAAGCTATATGTAAAACTGAGTATAGGGGATTCCCACTTGTCGTCACGCCATAGAGCGCCTCCATTTTGACGGTGCTAATGCTAATGCTAACTACTGAACCTCCAGTAACATTAGTCTCCTCCAGAAACGGCAAGAAACCAACAATGCCTGAGCCTTGTTGTACAGTTGGATGCAAACAAAAAAATGATCCTGCTACGGGAATAGCCTTATATCGTATCACAAAAGAAACGACACAGAGAAACAAGTGGTTGTAATTAACAAACAAAAGGGTGTTTTTTGTGACAGCTGATGACAATGCTCCAATACTTTGCAGTCTTCATTTTGGATCAGGTAAATTTCACTCCTGAAAGTAATTAAATGAGTACTCTGCAAATATAGTTTGGCGTTAGATTAAAGTGTGTGAATTTTCTGTTATGAAAGAAATCCAGCACTAGGAAACATTAGCATTAGCCTGATCCAGTCTAGTCAGTAGTGAAAGGAACCCTGGAACTGCTGTGAAAGCTGAGTGGACAAACTACCACTGACATGTGTAACAATACCTCATTAGGATTGTACCTAAGTACAAAAATATAGATTTTCAAAAGTACTTCATTGCTGAAATGGAAACTTATTTAGCATAGATGTCTTTAAATTGTATTGCTGTGAAAATTGAAGCTAAACTAGGGCTACATTTGTAAAAACAAACAAACAAAACTAAAGCTGAACTACATAATATTTGACTAAACACAGTTACATTAGAACTGATCTAAGAATAATTTTCAACTAAGTTAGGAATTTTCGTGGCTGACTACATGCGGGGAGAAGGAGGGTAGACAATCACTATGGCGGACACACCAGGAGGGGTCATGTGGGTGTGAATCCACTATACAGGAATGAAAAGGGAATTCCTTATTTGCCCTATCTCTAATTATTGTGAAAACACAGTTTAATGATCTTGACCTTTGACCTACATTGACCAAGTTTAAATGGGATGTTAATAATAATAATAATAATAATAATAATAATAATAATAATAATAATAATAATAATAATAATAATAATAATAATAATAATAATAATAATAATAATAATAATAAACTGTGGTATTTAAATATATCACAGCAAAGCATTTTTACCTGAGAACAAAGTGAGTTAGGATGGTTCCTACAGCAGTTTTAGCTAACACTCAATAAGCAATTCCCGTCACTAAAAGCTTCACTTATAGTCAATGAGAAACAAACAGGAAACATCAATGTGCATAAAAAAAACAAACAATTCGATTATGTTAACCAAATTACTGCCATTACTGTCATTTCCTGTTATTCTAGTTGATGCTGATGAGCCTTTTCACTCGTAGCGCACACACACACTTATTGTGGAGTTGTTATTACAGCTAATAACACTGCACAGTAATTTAGCAAGAGGGGAAAAAAAAGCTGCATTAAAGGTCTAGTTGACCTGCAGATAATTAATGGACTTTAACAGGCTTTTATAATTATGCTGACTGTGTGGCTTTTCTAATTCTATTGAACGTACAATGAAATGGAGACGTACTGTGTCACTGTACGTCATGTTTTAATTTATTCTTAAAGCAACAACAGAACAGTGGAGACGCTGTAATAACTGTGGTCTAATCTAATCTAATACTTACAAAGGTTACAACATTTTATTTGTATTTATTTATTTAATTAGATTTTTTTTTTTAATTTTAACACACATTTTAACATGTGTTTATGCTAACTATCCAATGAACACTTTACCTACAAGTGATGGTTACAAACTTAGTCCTCATGAGTAATGGAAATGTGTGTGTGTGTTTTATTCCTTCACCTCTGTTTACAGGTTTATTTTGAAGTGGCTTTAGTTTGTAGTTGTTTCAGGGTAGCGTATCTATCCCAATGATTAAACCTGTGTTAGTTCCGCTGTCTTAATACTCCTTATTTCAGTGTTAAATATTAAAGTTAATAATGCGTCTATAATCAGTGCAGTTCACATTGACCTCCAGCTGCTCCGCTCATTAGCTCAGTCTGCGTTAGCATACACTTGTGTGAGATGCTAACGCTCACCCCCAGCTGTGCAGCTCACATCTTATCCTTGTTCCCAGAGCCCAGAGCTGATTTTTCCAAACTCAGTGTGTTGCGTTCAAGTCGTTTCCCCGCGGTGGTTTTTTTCAGCGCTTCATTAGCATCATCAGCCGTGGACACGCAGAGCACTTCCCTGGAGTCGCAATCCTTCCCTCCATCGTCGTATAATGAACTGGAAATATTCTTACATTTCTAACAATGACAATATACATGGTGAGAAGAATCTGAGCTCGTTGTACCCCCCCCCCCCCCCCCCAAAAAAAAAAAAGAAAGGGAGGGGCAGAAGGGTATTGTTTTTGGTTTATTTGTCCGTCTGATTGTCAGCAGCTTTACACAAAAACTACTGGACCAATTTTCTGTGAAATTTCCAGAAAAGGTGTGAGGTTTTCCAGAATAGATCCCATTAAAGTGTGGTGAATGCTCGACCAGCTGAGCCATGGCTGCACCCCGATTTATTTAGTTCTTGCTTGTTTACGTTTTCCCCCTTTAAGTCAACATGTTTCTTTAATTAAATTTTTTTTTTTAGCTTAATCCAGGCTTTTTTTGTTTGTTTAATTCAACATTTTATTATTATTTCTTTGTTTTTGCTTGATTCGAATTTCAAATTAATTCAAGATGTATTAATTTTTTTGGATTCATTCAAAAGTGTTGCCTTTTAATTCAACATGTTTTCCTTTATTCAAGGCGGGATTTTCCCCCCAAGTAATTTTCCTTGCTTCATTCGACTTATTATTTATTACCCATTTATAAATGGGTTGTTCATTATGTATTAACCATTTGTTACCTATTTGTTAATGTCTTGTAAAGGTTCATATTAGTGTAAATGTAAAATTAGATTATTTTTAACCAACAGGTGCAGTGTTTACAACTGTTTCTTTGTTTACCTGTAAACACTACACCTGTTGGTTAAAAATAATCAAATTTTACATTTATCTTTGGAAGACACTAGTATGAACCTTTACAAGACATTAACAAATAGGTAACAAATGGTTAATACATAATGAACAACCCATTTATAAATGGGTAATAAATGGTTAATACATAGTTAATTGTGTGTAGGTATTATAAAGTGTTACCAAGATGTTTTACACGTGCTCACACATAACATAGTCGAATGCGTTTAAACACAAAAATTAAGGTGATCTTTGTGTTTTTAAGTCTACAGTTTTTGACCTGTTAAATAAACAATAAAAGTGAGTGTTTTAGTCCAAACTACAGGGTGTTACCTTTACAAAGAGCCCGTTCTTTTATCTGTACTCCAAACAGTTGAAGAACAGCTAGACTTTTACTTTAGAGAGGCATTTTTCAGGTCAAATCATTCTGTGGAAGAAAAAAAAAACTGCAAAAAACATCATGTCAGCCTCCCAGTGGTAATTGGACTGTATGACATTTCAGCTTGGCATCACTGTATACTTGTGTCAAAACAAGCTAAAAACACAGAGCAAAAACACCTCTGTTAACAGCGGTGCCACTCATCCCCAAACTTCTTCTGCCCTTTTAAACACCTATATTTACACAGACAAAAAAAGACACATTTCAAAGATGCCACGGTAATTTCTTAAAACTGCAGGGTAATGTTCTTTAAGCCCTACACACCCACCACTAGTTACTTTTATGCCATGTTTTTGCCTATATTTAACTTTTCTTAAGTCATTTAGCAAGATTTCTTATGACTTTATTCTCTGCATTTTGTATTTTTTCAGTGAACATCAGGTATTTTTCTTTATTTAATTCACTAATCACATAGATGTTCATAAAAGATCAGATTAAAGTTGAGGGTTATTAGATCCAAAACAGGAAAGTAAAGTGAAGGGAGCGGCTGCCCGTGGTCGCTCACAGTCACCTGCAGTTGCGGGTCATTGAAAAATATTTTTAATGATATTCAGGTTACGATTGGTCAGGTCGTGTGTTGTTTAAGATAAACATTTAAATAACCTGGTAAATACACTTTATTAACTGAATTTCCAAGAAGGTGACGTACAATGTTAGAAGTAGCAAGAGAGAAAGTCAAGTTGGGAGAGAAACATACAAACAAAAAAAAAATAAGGTTTGGGATTATTAAAGATGATGAGCGTTTCCATGGAAACTGGGTTCAAATGTCTCTTTGGGTGTTACAGTTTGTCGACCCCTGGTTTAGATGCTGTGCGTTGATAACTTTTGAATGATGACGCAGAACCACAATATTTTCTCAGCATATTAACTTACAAACAATGACATTGAATTTTAAGACAGAAATAAATACAGGTATGTGAGTAAGGTCAAAGGTCATGTGATGTTCATAAAGACCATTGACTATTTTTTTAATATATGGGTCGAGAAGCGGGTCGGGTCTGTCCTTTTCAAATATATTTCTTGTGGTCCAAGTTGCAGGCGGGCTAGTTAAAAAAGTTGCAGGTCATTTATATATCGACCCACTTGGTCAGATTAAAAGTTTTGATTGTAAATCAAACTCATTTTAAGGGCGACTGTCGCTCAGTTGGTAGAGTGGGTCGTCCAATGACCAAGAGGTTGTCCACTTGTCAAAGTGTCCTTGGGCAAGACACTGAACCCTGACTTAGGCTCCCAGTAGGACTGACAGAACCTTACAAACCTACTGGTGTGTGAATGTGAGGCTCATGTAAAAAGCTTTGAGCACCATGAAGGTGGAACAGAACTATGTAAGTACAGACCATTTACCACGTTCTTTCAGGTGCCATGTTTCGCCTCATGTGATTTCCATTGAACCGCACCAATCAAATGATAGCATAATAACCTATAAATAATGACATCTCCAAATTTGCTTTTGTTTTAGTGCAATTTAAATTGAAATTACTTAGTTTTATAAACTATTCAAAAAAAAAAAAAATTATCTGTGAGAAAAAAAAAAAATTTCTTCAGAATAATAAAAGCAATTTAGCAGAATTCTGCCTCAACTCATCATTTCTACATATACAGTATGGATCAGATATAGAAAGACACTAAACACTACAAAATGCTTCAATTATGATTGATTGATTGATTGATTTTTTGATTGATTGATTGATTGATTGATTGATTGATTGATTGATTGATTGATTGATTGATTGATTGATTGATGCTTTATTACAGACTCAAGGTCCATTTCATCTTAAAAAATACCAGTAAGAACAGTACATGTTACATACAGACAAAACAGTACAGATAATAAACAAACTTTAAATATCCTATTTACTCATTTCAAGAGACACTTATACCAGTGCTTCCAATACTGAGATGTGCAGCGAGTGTCACATTATAAAATGTTTACTATTGCCACAACATTATGGTTGTTTGAGTCATGTATCCTACAGATGAAGCTGTGCATTATATTTGTCAGAGTTTCTTTCAGTGTATTAACTCCAGTACTCACACACTCACACACTCACACACTCACACACTCACACACTCACACACTCACACACTCACACACTCACACACTCACACTCTGGGTCTTTTTAGGAGCATCCTCAGTGCATCATTGTAGGCCACACGTTAAGCATAGTTACACAACTTGTGTATCTATGCTTAATTTCAGGTTATTCATATTGGTTTTTGTTGTCCACATTTCATTGTTATAGGATAGTATGGAAATGTGAATATTTTCTCAGTTATGTTATTTTTGTTATTACAAAAAAATTCAAGTTATTATTTATTGGTATAATATAATAGTATTATTCATACTATACTACTACATACTATATCATTCATTTGTTTGTATTATTTATATGTAGGTTAATATGTTATTATTTTACTATATATGATGTTGGTTTGTATGTGGAACCTGAACTAAAATCAGTTTCACAACCTTAACTGTGGAATTTTTACACTGTACAATTTCATGCTAGGGGCCAGATTGAAACCTTTGGCGGGCCGCATTTGGCCCCCGGGCCGCGTGTTTGAGACCCCGAGTTTAGAGGATTTAAACTTGACAGGAATCATGTTTAATACCGTCAGTGTCTGACCCTCTAATCGTCCCGTTCAGAGCCAGTTTTATCCACTAAAGTGACTTTGGCTATAATGACTTGTGGGTGCACATTAAACCTCTGCTCCTCCCATTTTCTATAATCACTAGTAATTATTCTTTACTGTCAGGAAACTGGACGTAGTTCAGCTACAATCAGCCCAAAGGAAAATAGCCTAGTGGTTTACTACAACTACTTAGAAAAAGTACAAAATAAATATAAGTTTAGATAAAAACATGAACACAAGCCAAATGTGACCACACCTTTGCTTTTTCATGTGGTACATTTTATTTAAAAATATACGTCCAATGCTTTTTAGTGCGAGGAATGAATTCACAGACTAAAGTAACAGTAGCATTTAGAATACGTTATGTGACTGTGTGTCCTTTAGAAACAAATATGACTTATAATAATGATATAATAATAAGAAAAACTAGAAAAGCACGGACCTCCGCCAAGGCAGCCCCCCACCCCCACCCCTACTGAATGAAGGGAGGTCCACCAAACTGTCTGTCTGTGTTTTTAGTGCAAGGAATGAATTCACAGGCACCCATCATTTTTTGAGTTATGGGTGTATTTTGATGACACTTTCAGGATAGTTTGGGAAAGACAAGGACCCATCGATTAGGTTTTGGTGAAGATCCAGAAAGATCCTGGATTCTGGATCACTTTGAAATTTGACATTGCGGTTACTAGAGAACAAATTTCCAAGTAATAATAATAATAATAATAATAATGGATTACATTTCTATAGTGCTTTTCAAGGCACCCAAAGCGCTTCACATTAGTGTTCCATTATTCATTCACTCTCACATGCTCCCTCTGGTGGTAGTAAACTACATATGTAGTCACAGTTGCCTTGGGGCAGACTGACAGAAGCGTGGCTGCCATTTCACACCTACGGCCCCTCTGACCACCACCGAATATTCATACTTATTCATACACCAGTGTGAGTGACACTGGAGGCAAGGAGGGTGAAGTGTTTTGCCCAAGGACACAACACACTGACTAGGACAGAGCGGGAATCAAACCGCCAACCCTTTGGCTGCCAGGATCTCTTCTAGATTTTCACCAAAATCTAATCGATTGGTCCATGTGTCATTCCCAGGCTATCCTGAAAGTTTCATGGAAGTTCCTCTATAGGTTTTCGAGTTATGTTGTACACAGACAGACAGCCAGACAGTCAGATAGACAGACAGACAGACAGACAGTCAGATAGACAGACAGACAGACAGACAGACAGACAGAGAGTCTAGAAGGCCACATTGTGAGTGATAACTTCACAAATCATATTAAATCTGCAATCTTGTCCAGTCATTGAATGCATCATTATCACGTATTATCGTGTTAAATCACAAATATATCATTATCAGTTTCTGAGATGTAGACGACATGTTGAAAACGACCTTAATGCGAAGAAGGGTCTGTCCAGAATTGGTTAATGCTAAAGTGCAAAAAGTGGAAATGTGCACGCACACACAGACAAACCATTAAATTAACCTAACTTCGGAAATCTCAAATTTGCAAAGTTAATAAACGAAAACAAAAAACATAACCTTTTTGGTGGAGGTAATAATGATAATAATGATGATGATGATGATGATGATGATGATGATAGGACTAATGATGATGATAATGATAATAATAAAAATGATAATAATTAATGATGATGATGATGATGATACTAATAATGACAAGACAGTCAGAGTCGTCAAACCTCCACCAAGGCTAACAGGGTGACAGTCATAGAGTATAGTTATAACATCTATAACCCTTAGATTGTTTGATTATCTGAACCATCCGTGGACACTTGCAATTGTTCTGAAGACACTGAGCAAATCCCATTTTTTAATAATGATTTAAACTCTATAGCTCTTAAATTTTATGATGGGCGGCTGTCGCTCAGTTGGTAGAACAGGTCGTCCAATAACCAAAGGGTTGGTGGTTTCAATTCCGCTCTGTCCTTGTCAGTCCATTGTGCCTTTGGGCAAAGACACTTGACCCTCCTCACCTCCAGTGTCACTCACACTGGTGTATAAATGTTTGGTGGAGGTCAGAGGGGCTGCCACTCTTCTGTCAGTCTGTCCCAGGACAACTGTGGATACATATGTAGTTTACCACCACCAGAGGGAGCATGTGAGAGTGAATGGATAATGGGTCACGAATATAAAGCCCTTTGAGTTGCCAAAGAAGCGCTATATAAAAACTAATCTATTATTACGTCCACTAAGGAGGTTATGTTTTTGGTGTTTGTTGGTTTATTGGTTTGTGTTCAACATAACTAAAAAAATTATTGATGGATTTTAATGAGGAGATCAACAAATTATTAGATTTTGGTGGTGATCTGGAACCCCCCCCCCCCCTCCCTCCTTAGGTCAGCCTTGGCAGAGGTGTGCACTGTCAGAGGGCTGTTCTAGTTATTATTGAAGCAAAACTAAAAAAATTTGTGAAAATGATCTTGGTCATCACACTTAAGACTATTTTTTGGTGAAAATCAAGATTATTTGCTTAACAAAAGATCTTTCATTTAATTCAAGACTTTTTTTCTTTTGCTTAATTTGATATTTTTGATGCTTGAAGTAAGCCAATAAAATAAAATAAAATAATAATGGCAATGGAACAAGTGAAAATTATCCTGCTCATCTTAATTCAAGATTTTTATTTTTATTCTTTTTGCTTAATTTGAGGATCATGTTTGTTTGTTTGTTTGTTTTTTGCTTTATTCAATCAAAAATATCTTGAATTAAACATTTAAAACTTGTTTTTAGAGGATTTTTTTTCCAGTGTAGAACCATAAATGATGCTGCTGTTAGTATTAGCGTTAGCATTAGCATTAGCATCCAGCTAAACCCATGTGAGTGAACTGAAGCATCCTGTTGGTGTTTTCTTCTCCTCAGACCTGGACCTGAGTCTGAACCCCACTGGGAAGGTGGTGAAGACAGTGGGAGACACTCTGTCTGTCCAGATGGAGAAGAAAGCCTCTGGAGAAGCCACTGTGTCCTGGAGGAAGGTAACCAAGGCAACGGGCCTATTTTTTCTTAATTCAAGAAGTTTTTGTTCCTAATTCAACATTTTTTTTAGAATTGTAGATTTATTTATTTATTTATTTATTTATTTTGCTTAAGTTATTTTTTTTCTTCCTCTGATTTTTTTTTTAATTCAGGATTTGTTTTTGCTTGATTCAAAATGGAATTTTAATAATTCAACATGTCTTTATTTATTTATTTATTGTTTTATTGTTTGTTTTCCTTTAATTCAACTTTTTTTCCCTTAATTCAACACTTCATCTTAATCCAACATTTTCTTTTTTTTACTTAATTCAACTGTTTTTTTGTGAATAGAACAAGTGAAAATGATGTTCAGATTTAGTTGGTTTTTTACAGTGTATCTGTTGGTATTTGTAGGAGTAAAGGAATGTCTAGAACAGTCCTCAGAGGAAATCTGGTCTTTAATATCTGGATTTGTGGAAGATAAGACAGGTTTATTGGATAAATTTAACTTACTATGAGTCATAAGATAAAAATGAGATAAGGTCGATCTTAGGTTTGGATCGTTACTGCAACAACAAACTGACTCTGTAGATAAGAGTAAAAAAATACCAAGTTAAAAAGTGCAGATGAGCTGCTGTGACCTCATCATGTTCCTCCAAAGCTCTCATTGACCTCACAGAGGTGTATGTTTTTCCATCCTGTGACCCTGAGCAGGTGTGAGGGCAACTGAGCATGTGCAAAGAACCACTGTACACTGTAAAAGTTAGATTTAACTGTGACCCAAGTTCACTTGTCTCATTTCTAGTCAAAAATATCTGATCAGACTTAAAATCAGACAGAATCACCTACAGAGGAAATTTTCAGTCAGATATAAAAACTGATTTATAGACAATAGATCTGGAAAATAGGATTTAAAACACAAATATTATTTTTAATAATACAATATATTAGTTATATATATATATATATATATATAAATTGATGTGTGTTTTTAAATTATTCAACATGAAAAACTTTTTGTTCAATTCAAGATTTATATTTATTTCCTTTTTTTGCTTGATTGAACCCCCCCCCCCTTAATTCTTAAAATAATTTTTTTGCTTAATTCAATAATTTTTGTATTAAGTTAATAATAATAACAATAAATAAATTGATAATACGATATTGAATTAACAAAAAAAAATTTGAATCAAGCAAAAAAGAAATTGAATTACTTTAAAATATATGAATATATGTGTGTGTGTATATATATATATATATATATATATATATATATATATATATATATATATGTATATATATATATATAGCCAGTGGATCCAGTAAAACTGATCTTGTTCAGATGTTTTAAATCATATTTTCCAGATATATTGTCTATAAATCAGTTTTTATATTTGACTATAAAGTTCCTCTTTAGGTGATTCTGTCTGATTTTAAGTCTGATCAGATATTTGAATTAGAAATGATAAAAATACACTTGGTCAGATTTTATTTGTATTTTTTACAGTGTGTAATGACTGGACTTAAATGACAGCTTCATTGTGTTTTTCAGAACGGGAAGGCAGTGAACGAGCCAGACTTTAACAAGCTGACGTACGCTGACGCCGGCGTCTATGAGTGTGGGGTGACCATGGGTGGGCTCATCAGACGCCAGAGCTTTGAACTGGTGGTAGAAGGTCAGTGCACTTGTCAATCAAACACGTTTAAATGTTACAGTCATAAATATACATCTGACCAAATGTACTTTCAGAGGTGGTCAAAGTCCTCACATTCTGGACTGAAGTAGAAGTACTGATACTTGTGTGAAATAATGTGATTTTCCAGATCTATTGTCTATAAATCAGTTCTTATATCTGACTGAAAAGTTCCTTTTTAGGTGATTCTGTCTGATTTTAATCTGATCAGTTATTTGGACTAAAAATGAGACAAATACAGATATAATTCCTTTGTGAACAGACAGAAAAGTAGAGCTGGGTTTTAATGAGTTCAGTGAAAATAAAGTTCATGAATAAAATCTGAGATTTAATGAAAACATTATAAAATATGGATATTTGTGGTTTGAAGCTGCACCACAGAAATTATGTACAATTATATTCTTCAAAATCAAAATGCTCATGAGGTAAATGAAATAAAACAATAAATCACACAAACATTTGTTTAAGTGTTTTCGCTGACAATGTTAATTTTAGGTTTTTTTTCCGTCTCTACCCTGAAGATATTTATTTCTTCAATAATCATCTTCTTGCTGTAGGTAATTCCAATTATTACAAAAGTCAAAAATATGATTTATTATCATCAGTAAAGCAACTATCTGTGTGCTACAGAAAAAAGATTGTGGAGAGAAATAAATGTCAAAATGTTACACATAAATTTGATTAAAAAAAGACATTATTGGCTTAAGACATAGGAATATAAATGTAAAATATCTTTTTTAGTCATCCCAGTTCACTTCAATTCAATATTAGATGTAAAGATGTAACCCCCGGTTTTATATATATATATATATATATATATATATATATATATATATATATATATATGTGTGTGTGTGTGTGTTTGTGTTTGTGTTTTAATTGTGTTAAATTTAACATCCATAAAGTGCCTATGTGTCCAAACTATCCAGTGTACAGTGTACAACACTTTTGAAAGTGTTAAAAATGTAACTCTCACTTTTTTGTTGGTTTAACACTATTTGTTGTTCAAAATTTAAACCACTTAAAGGTAGGGTAGGAGATCTTGGAAAACGTATACACACCCATGCCTCTTCGTCAGCCCACCCCTCAAAACTACGTCTTCAAAACTACATCATCGCATATCCTGTCTGGAGCGACCACTGAGGTTCATGAGCATTCACGAGAACTCAACGTCAATGATCATCCTAAATAACAAAACAATAATCAACATTTATCAGTTTGTGTCACATGAAGCTTCACTAACAAAATGTTTAGAAGCATGAAATAAACACTATGGGAAAACTAATGGATAAGGACAATAGTTTATGGTGTTACAGCAGCAGTTTACACACAGTGTTGGTAACTTAGTAAAACCTGCTGGAACATTATGTTTGGTCAATATCTGACATTTTATACCTGATGAAGTGAATACAATACCCATAACACATTATCATCTTAACTATCAGTACAAACATGGTCACCTTAGCATCAGTTTTTAGCCTCTTTTCCTTTTTCAGTCGACGCCAGCGCTGGAAAGTCGTATTAATTCCCACCCTTGTCCTGTTCTGTTCTTCCCTCAGCTTCTTCATGGTCGTAGCTTTTTCAAACACAGTTTTTACTTTGGTTTTGCTGCCGGTTGTCGTCTTTTCCACCATAGCTGTTTATGTGAAGGGGGAGCGAGGGGGGTCATCTTTACAATCAATCATTGTAAAGATGATCAGTACAATGATCATCTTGTGCGTTGATGTATTTTTGAAGGCGTGGCGAAGAGTCATGGGTGTGTATACTTTCAAAATATAGCTGCAGGAAATGTTTTCTAAGATCTCTTACCCTACCTTTAAGTGTGTGTGTGTGTGTGTGTGTGTGTGTGGGGGTCATCTTTACAATCAATCATTGTAAAGATGATCAGTACAATGATTTTCCTCTGGTTCCACCCTCTAGACTAGACTAAAACATTTAGTTTGATTCTATTTCAGTGCATGATATGGGATCATGAAGAGATTTTCAAGCAATGATATGATAAAAAAAAAAAAAAAAATGTTCCAAATAAAGATCTCCCACCCCACTTTTAACACTGAACAGGTTACCATGGTGATATACAATAGTAATGATAAGTAAAGCAAATAGTAACAACCCAGAGGGAGTAGAGCGTACATATTTAAACAACGTGTTGCTCCTACAGAGTAAATCTGGCAGTGTTAAATATTCAGTGTGAGTGTTAAATACACCTGATTTAACAACATTAATTTAACAAAAACACCAGGTGCAGTGTTGATTTAAATCAATGTGGTGACACTGAATATTTAACACCGTCATATTTACTGTGCACTGCTTTTTAGGATACTCAAAAGATGCTTTACACTACAGACAAAACAAACTTTGGAAAAAAAAAAAAGTAAGAAGAAGAAGAAGAATAAAAAGACAGTTTGAACAGATGGGTGAATAAAAATTCCAATAGAATAGAAGAAACATCTGAATAAATAGAAATGCAACAAATATACAATACATACACAGTGAAAATGATTCAAGGTTATTGTACAAAATGAAATATTATACTTAGCAGTTTTACAAAATTATCACAGTTTGCTGAAATAATTACAGTCATCCCACTGTGTAATAATTATGACCGTACTAAAATGTCTTACAGTTGGTTTTTAGTGAGGAGTTTTTTTTTTTTTTTTAAATCTGAAAAACAGATACTCCCACAGACCGCTGTTTCTCTGCATCATAATTTATTCATAAGACCACATGTTCAGCCCTGTGGGTCTTAAACCCATCATTATTGTAATCAAACCGCTCTGAACATGAGCACAAATGTTACTTTTGAACACAGCTCCATGTGACTCAGACGAACGTGTGGAAGCCTTTTGTTTAACCCTTTAATAAACCCTTTTAATTTAGTTTTCTTTATGTCGTTTGTATGATGGAGTATTACGGCCACGTGTAAAAACTTGTTATTTTTTGATATAACAAGATGGTGGTGGAGGTCTAGATGGTTCTGTATTTTAACTTCTCCTATACTTTAAGGCTTTAAGCAAAGTACATTATAATGCGACCTGTATTTATCTGAAAGTAAAGGTGTGTTCCAAAAATATAATGTATGCACCGGGTGTCATTGGTTGCCATAACAACGGCTGCAAAGATGTCTTTCCTGGGTCAAAATCCTGGTCAAGATGAGTTGTGTGTTTTAACTTTACTACTCAGGCTTTAAGCAAAGTAAAGTGTAATGCAACCTCTATTTAACTGACAGTAAAGGTGTGTTCCAAAAATGTACAGCCTAGACCTACAGACCACACCACCAACAGCAGCTATAAAGTCATTCGTTTGACGCTAGCATCTTTATATGATGTGGTTGATTGATGCTGGTTCAAAGAAAACGTAGAAGAACCTCGACTTAAGTCTAGAAATATTAAACTATCAAAATGTACACGGACCCTGCAGCCACGGTACGATTGCTCTCTCTCCAAAATAACGACATTAAAGTCCACATTTGATTTTATTCTTGACATTTTGTGATTAAAGTCGAAGTTTTAAAGTCAAAACATTTAGCCTAGGATCTAGACTGTCCCCAGTGGCCGCAAACTGCATTTGCTACGGGGGCAGTCTAGAAAGTCTAGGCGAATTTGTGGGCGGGATAACCGCTGTCTGTCAAGTTTTACCCGGTTGGCAAAACTCCGACAACGTCCCTTTTTTCCAAAAACAGCTTAAGTGCCGTTTTCTGCTCCTCTCGCAGGGAAAACTGTCATTTTAAATCACCTAGCGTTGCTGCCAAAGCCAGCTCGAATGGTTGTTCCTGGTGATGAGCCATGTTGTCTAGCAGCTAGCAACTGGTGTTACGGCAATGTGTGCTAGCTAGCAGCTACGCCTTCTTCTTCTCTTTGGTGTGCTAGCTGCTACGTCTCTGCGACTACAACATTACGTGTCGTATTTGTGTCATCATGAGGCAGGGCGGGCTCCAATCCCGCCCCTCGCGATTTGATTGGTCCGACCCAGTTGGGATTTTCAGATCCTAGGCTGTCTAGTCTGTCTCCCCGTAGCAAATACCATTTGTGGCCACTGGGGACAGACTAGATCCTAGGCTACAAAACATTGACTTTAATCTCAAAATATCGACTTTAATCTCGTCATGTATACATATGTGTATATATATATATATATATATATATATATATATATATATATATATATATACATGACGATATATATATATATATATATATATATATATTTTTTTTTTTTTTTTATTAATTTTTTGAGTCATGTTGCAGACAGACAGACAGACAAACTCCAACAGATAATAAACCATATCAAACCATTTTTAGACTTTACACAATTAAACTCTCATAGTTTGGTGTTTTTCATTGTAAAATTTAGCATTAAATAGTTTTAATTGAAGTACTACCTGAATACTTTTAATGAATACTATTATAGTTGTTTGTGTTGTTTGTCCATGAACTCAAACGGTGCTGCTGTGTTTTCTGCAGGTGTTCCTGTCATCACCAGTCTGACCAAACGACGCGCCCCAGACTCCACCCACAAAGTTCTGACCTGCGTGGCCCAGGGCGTCCCCGAGCCCAGCTTCCACTGGAGCATCAACGGCACCAATGTAAGCAGGGGGCGGCCCTGGGGATAGGCAGGACAGGCAGTGGCTGAGAGCCCCGCCCACTAGGGGACCACTACAGCTGTGTGTGTGTGTGTGTGTGTGTGTGTGTGTGTGTGTGTGTGTGTGTTTAAAAATATCAATGTCCCTATATTTACAGTATAGGGACATTAATATTTTTACAAAGTCACAACATGGGGACCTATGACACTGTGGGGACCAAAATTCAGGTCCCCATTAGGATTATATAAAAATATGGTTGAAATCTGTGTGAACTATGCAAAAATATTCTATACATTTTTTTCATTATTACCATCATTATTATTATTATTTTTTCAAATGTATAAAATTGTATTACTTCATTTGTTTTCTTTTTTATATTTTTACAATTTTTAACAAAAATTTTATTTCTTTTTCCCATTTATTTAATTTTTTATTGTTATTGACTTATTTATTTATTTAATCTATTTCATTATTTTTAATATATTATAAATATTTAAATTTTTTTTTTCATTGTAAAAGTTTTTTCATTTATTTATTTTAAAAAAAGAGATGTTTACACTCACTACCCGATACCTACTTTACCTACATTTGATGATTGCAACCTTAGTCCTCACGAGGTATGGAAACTAGTGTGTGTGTGTGTGTGTGTGTGTGTGTGTGTGTGTGTGTCTGTGCTGTCATGTTGTTTGTTGTGTTTTCTTACTTTGAGCCCAAACAGACCCTAGCTACGGCCCTGAACACGACCCATGGTTTAGTGTGACATCAAAGCAGAGCAGTTGTGTTTGTCCTGCTGACAAATAAACGAGTCCAGAACAGAAGACAGAGACAGTGCAGAAGCTCCTGAGGATCCTGTCAGAGTTCACTTTACTCTGGTCATTTAAGTCAAAGCAGGACCCAAACAGTCACACTGGGAAAACACTCCTGCTCACATTTTGTTTACTGTACGGCTGTTTGTTTGTTTTTTTACCATCGACTGACAGGGTCTGTTTAACCCTCTGGTGTCCAGGTGCGATGTTTATGCACATAAAAAAAAAAAAAAAAAAAAAAACTCAAATTATTTTTGCATTTCCAAATAAGGTCAGAATTCAAAAGTTGATCATTTTTGCATCAGCTTTAAAATTCTGCCAAAAACAATTAAATTTGCACATGACTTCCATTATAACCACTGTTCTCCAAATGCTTTTGTAGTTTGAAGTGTGATGAGATATTTTATTTTGATGAAAACTTAGAAAAATACACTATACAGTATATATAATAATAATAATTATAAATATATATATATATTTATTTATTTTTTGCATTTGTATTATTCTTTGGTACAATAGGGATGGGAGATAATTTTTATTTTACTTCTTCCCACTCCTTTTTGAATAATGATGACTTGCCTTCTTATTTTTTTTTATTTATGGTATATTGACTTTGTCTTGTTATTTGATCAATTATTGGCTTTGAAATATAAAATGATTTTGTGTTTGACATATTCAAATTAAAATGAGTGAGAAAACAAACAAACAAACAAAACAACATCACACCAGACACAACTCTTGCAGGTAGTCTCAGCCTGCGACACTGATTGGCTCCTTCATTTGGAAACAGATTTGATCCTCATGCTCCTCAGATGTTTGTGTGAGCGCAGTGTAACGCAGCCAGATGATGTAAGTCAGGTTATATTTTAATGAGCTAATCTTCTGCTCAGGTTGAAGTTTATCTTGGATGGACAGTTGGTAAACTTCACAGTCTGATCTTCTTCTTCTTCTTCTGTCATTAACTTGTAGAAGGTTCATGTGTCGCAGCTGATGTCAGACCACGCTGCTCTGCTTCAGCTGCTTTTAGGAAGAAGGAGGATGTTTTTGTTTTTACCTCTGCATCCACAACCAGTTTGCATTTTGGCATTTCCTGTCACCCTCCCCCTGTGCTGCTGCTCCTCATTTCATGTCAATATTTACAATATTTTCTTCCCTTTTTCTGTCGTCTCCCCAACTGTCAACAAATATATAAAACACCCTCTGGAACAGAAACGTCTATAATGCACTGGAAAAATATATCAATTGTTAGTTTTGCAGAGTCTGATATTCATATTTTTATTTAAGGAGATTATATGAGCACTGTAAAAATAATATTTGTCTCATTTCTAGTCCAAATATCTGATCAGATTAAAATCAGAGAGAATCACCGACAGAGGACTCTTTTTTTTTAATCCAAGATTTATTTTTTTGCTCAATTTATAATTTATTTTTACTTAATTCCTGATATATATTTTTTCTTTTACTGAATTTTTGATTTTTTTTCTAAATTTTTTTTTTTGCTTAATTCAAGGTTTTTTTGGCTTAACTCCTCATTTTTTTATTTCTTTAATTCCTGGTTTTCTTTTTTTTTGTTTGTGTTTTTGTTGAATTCCTGATTTTTCTTGCTTAATTCCTAATGGCTTTTTTTTGTTTTTGCTTATTCCTGATTTATTTTTAAAATTTGCTTAATTATTTATTTATTTTGCTTAACTCCTGTTTTTTTTTTTACTTGTTGTTTAATTCCTGATTTTATTTTATTGTAAAAACTTTTGCTAATTTTTTCAATGTATTTATTTGTTTATTTTAGTTAATTTACTTAGTTTTTTTTGCTTGAATAAAGGAAAACAAATCTTTTATTTGTTTTTTCACTAGTTTTTTTCGAGCTGCATTTTACTAGTGTGTTTGTGTAAATAAACAACCTCCAACTCGACTGCGTTTGGGGCTTTTATTGACCTTCACATATTGATGCAAATCCGTTCTTCCTGTTGTTCTCGCAGGAGGAGAGCTCCTACACCAACGGAAAAGCCACCCATAAACTGACTGTCGTCCCCACGGTCAACCTGACCGTCACCTGCGTCGTCAGCAACAAACTGGGAGAAGACACCAGGACCATTAACGTGTCGTCTGGTGAGTCCAGAGGCAGCAGCTGCAAAACAAAACTGATCCTGTTTAAAGCTCAGGCTGAGGATTATCCCTGAAATGACTCCATTCTGATTCACAAAAATGACTCGGTTTCCATCCTAAACTGGAAGAAATATAAATATGACCAAGTGTTTTTATCTCATTTTTAGTCTAAATATCTGATCAGATTAAAATCAGACAGAATCACCTAAAGAGGAACTTTTCAGTCAGATATAAGAACTGATTTATAGACAATAGATCTGGAAAATATGATTTAAAACATCTGAACAAGATTAGTTTCACTGGTTCCATAGACAGATTTTTGTTTTATTTTACTTTTTTTTTTTTTTTTTGCTTAATTAAAGATGTAAAAAAAAATTATCTTGATTTTTTTTTAAAAGTAATAATTAATGAAAAACAAATCTTGAAATAAAGAAAAAGAGAGGGAACATATCTTGAATTAAGGAAAAGAAAATCATGCAAAACTGAATTGAAGACATTTTCATTTTCACTTGTTCCAAGAATTATTTTATTATCATTTTATTTTCATTATTTTATTTTCAAAATTAATTAAAAAATTAATTCAAGAATGTTTCGCTTAATATGAGAAGTTTTTTTTCTTTATTTAAACATTTTTTTTGTTTATTTAAAAAATTAAAATTAGAAGAATTAAAGATTTTTTTTTATGATTTTTTTTTTTCCAAATATATTTTTTTTGCTTCATTCAAGGTTTTTTTTTTCCCTCTGATTAAGCAAAAAGAAAAGAAACAAACAAACCTTGTATTAAGAAAAAATCATGGAAATAAGAAGAACAGCAAATATTTATAGTTTTTTCCATAAAAACAACAAATAATTAGTATTTCCATAAAAACAACAACATATATTTCCAGTTGTCATTACTTCTAGATTATTTTCCTGGACATAAAATCAGGTTGAATGTGGCCCCTGCACATACAGAAATATGATTGGCAGGTGGGGGGGCGGGTCCTGGGCTCACCTCCTGCAGACCCGTTGTTCTGCAGCTCAGGAAACAAATGGGCTCCTGGTGACTCCATGATTGCGACGCTAACAGTGTGAATGGAGCCGCTTCAGTTCCTGCCAGCGGCGTTCTGCTACAGCAGCTTGATTTCTGAAGCCTCATTTTAATAATTACTACTTACTGTAACAATGCTATTGTGCTGCTGAAAGAAAAGGAGTCGCATTAACTGCAATAGAAAAACCACCAACACAGACTTTCTAACCTTAGCACCAGTTCAGGTCTGTAGCATCCTATCGTTTTATAATGCCTAAAAAGATAAGGAAGTGTGGACTGAACTGGATGGAAAATGTAATAAAAAGACATGATATAGTAACATAAGAAAATTTTATACAATTTGTATTTAAAATGATTGAAAATATAAAAGCTCCTCAAAATCTCTGAGGTAAATTTGCATTTTCCTCAATTAAGAATGTAAAAAAGTACGCACTTATATCCATCGAAAATGTATAAAAGCCAATAATATATAATATTTCACCAATCAAATACTACTACTACTACTACTACTACTACTACTACTACTACTAATAATAATAATAATAATAATAATAATAATAATAATAATGCATTTTATTTATTTTGCCCTTTACATCACAGGATCTCAAAGGGCTACAAATCGTGTAATAAAATATTACATTATATACATTCGTTCATTCATCTTTCAAAATAAAACCAAAAATAAGACAACAATAAAACAACTAATTTCTTCATTGTTTGTTCATCATCTATATGCTGCCCCTGGCTCAGATCATAGAGCATTTCAACATTTCTTACCTCACATACGCAGATGACACACAACTTTATATTTACGTGTCATCATTCAACTACTGACACTGAGTGAATGCATCCATCAAATCACTGAGAGGATGTTCCAGAACTTTAATATAAGCCACATGTGCCCACATTAAAACATGTAACACAAACACAAAATTAACCCAAACTTCAAGTCCCGCGAATGAAACTAAATGTCCTTCATTAACACTTGTGCGGTCCTTCGTAAAAGGCACACTGGCTGTGTCCTACAATCGGGTCTTAAAAACCCAGATTCCAAAGTTCAGTTCCATAGACTCATCACCCCACCCCCCAAGGATATATTACTGTTTTCAGTAGTAAGCAATGGCATCCTACAGTACGTATAAAAAGGTACATTTGTGAGCCACCGGCTCTCTTTGACCCAAAGGACCACACAAGGGTTAAAGTCCACAGTCCAAAAATCACAGCCGGCAAAATGAACGGAAAATGATACTTAAGGTTTGATGCAGACCTGCAGAGTCCGGGTCCCGTTGAAAGTAATCCAAGGAAAAAAAAGTGTATATTTCCAAAGGTAAGGGAGGGAAACATGTCCGCCTGCATCCACAAACAGGTGGCTGGTCGCCGCCTCGCCTCATCTATCGCAGAGTCAGTGATAACTTTAATCTTTCGCAGAGTTCAGGTCAAACTCCTCCGTGCCAACGTGTAAAAATAATCCACAGGGTCTGGTCGAGCCTCTGTCTTCTCTCACACACCACCGCGGGTTTTTCTTTAAGCAACTTTTTTCCCCCTATACACCTGTCCGTCACCTTTACTGCTCCCACTTAAACCCGTCACCCCGCGTTTGTTCCTCCCCTCCTTTTTCATTCAGTCTTCCTCGACGCATATATTCCACCGGTCTAAATCTTACCTTTTCTACTCGAGCGCCTCTGGTGGCCGTTAGGAAAATTACATAAATTGGCCGCATCACTGAAAAAGCCGCAAGGTTGAAAGTTTGGGAAAAAAGTAGTGGCTTATAATCCGGAATTTACAGTAACAACCATTTAAAAGCTATTACCATGTCTGTCTATTACCACCTGAGGAACATCAGTAGAATCAAGGGTTTTCTGTCCAAACCAGACACATTTTCAGTAAGTTATTGTTATTGTAATGGTGTCTTCACTGGTCTAAACTAAAAATCATTCAGGCAGTTACAGTCCTGACCAGTACCAGGAAACTGGACCACATCACACCGGTCCTCAAATCCTTCCTGTGGGTCAAAGGTTATAATTCTAAATCTTACTCCTGGTCTATAAAGAACTAAACCACCTTACCTACATATTAGACCTGCTGGTTCCATATGAAGCATCCAGAGTCCTGAGGTCAAAGGTCATCAGGGACAGGTTTAACAAAGTTAGTCATCATTCAGTTGTTCTGCTCCTCACCTGTGGAACAAACTACCTGAGGTCTGAGAAAAACTATCAGTTCATTTAAATCAGACTGAAAACATTATTGTTCACTTGTTTTTATTGTCTTTTAATGCATCTTTATCATTTTAATTTTCTTCTGTTCTGTTTCTGTTTTTGTGTAAAGCACCTTGAATTGTCCTGTACATGAAATGTACTATACAAATACATTTGTCTTTCCAAAACCAAAATGAAAAAAATAACGGATATTTTCCCATTTTATCCAATTTTGACCTGAAACAAATTGAGTAAAACGGAAATTATAAAAACAAAACTTCAGTTTATTTTATTTCATTTACCGTATTTCCTGGACTATAAGCTGCTACTTTTTTTTTCACATGTTTTGAACCATGATGCTTTTACAAACCTGCTGCTATTCTGTGGATTTTTCCTCCACCACTAGAGGCGCTCTAACAAGAATTATAATAAAAACTACTAAGAACAATCAATGCAAAGAAGAATGCGTTACTTTTTCTTTAGCAGATAGAACACAGACAACAAATTAGCATCTGTGACGAAGAAGACGACTTCATGGGTTTCAGCAAAGATAATTAAAGTGATTTAAAATACGGGAGAAATTAAGATAAATACAATAAATACTGATGATTTTTCTCTTGAAAGAGAGACATATTGTTTCCATTTGAAAAAAATATAATTTTATTTGTTGTATTTTAACATTTATATCATTTTATTTTAGTTTCAATTTGTAGAGGAATAACTTATTTAAAAGTGAACACTTACAGAATTATAAAATCATATAATTTGTAATTTAGTTTTCTTAAAATCTCGTCTCAATCTCGTGAACCCAATCTCATGTCTCGTC